>JASDQU010391798.1:0-11048 GCA_032191745.1 Picea mariana | reverse complement strand
ATACTTAGATGATTGGATGGTTTTCAGCCTACTCAAGGAGCATATGTTGGTACTACAGTTGATGCTATGTAGATGCAAACAATTGCATATCTAGTTGAAATTGAAAAATTGCATCTTCTATACATTGTTTGGAACACTATTGGGATATGTTGTGTGCAAGGAAGGCTTTCTAGTAAATTAGGAAAAGATTGTTGCAATAGTGGACATGTTGGCCCCCACTTCAGTAAGAGAACTACACGGAACTTTGGGACACACAAGTTATTACAAACAATTTATACGAAGTTACACAAAGGTTGTTGCACTATCAGAGAAGCTACTTCACAAAGATACCAAGTATGTTTGGACCCATGAATGTCAAGAGGCATTGGACATGCTAAAAGAGAGATTTGGTGATTGCGTCGATCTTGATATTTCCAGATTAGACCAAGATATTCCATGTGCATATGGATGTGTCCTCAATTTCACTTGGAGTAGTGCTTGCACAACCTAGAAAAGACACCAATGATCATCCAATCTATTTTTCCAGTAGGAAGCTATCAGATTTTGGGAAGAATTATACAACCACAGAATGCGAAGGACTGGAAATAGTCTATGCCTTGTGGAATTTTTTACATTACTTACTTGACACTCCCTTCAAGGTTTTTACTGACCATTCAATGTTGAAGTACTTGGTCAATAAGATAGTGTTGGGGGGGGAGGATATGTCGATGGATTTTTCTTTTCCAAGAATTTGAGTTTGAAGTAGTAGTCAAGCCCGACAAACACAATGTTTGGCCTTACTATCTTTCGAGGATAGAGTCACCAGAAGCGAGAGACAATTTAGATGATGAGCTCCTCAATGCACAACTCTTCAGGTTTGAAGCAATATCGTATCAACTAGCATAGATTACATCCTAGTTAATGAAAATTCATGCACCAGAGGGATACACTGAGGAACAATGCAAACAACTAGTGACTTGGAGCATCAATTAACAGTTGATCATTGGGTAATAATACAAGATTGGTGCAGATGGGATCTTGCACAAGTGCATATTAGAACAAGAGCACAACATGGTCCTCTATGAGGTGCATGAAGGAATTACAGAGGGACACAATGTAGGAAAGGAAACTGTGTAGAAAGTGTTGTACACAGGGTTATGGTGGCCATTAGTATTTGAATATTCTAAGGAATATTGAAAGCGTTGCGATGTTTTCCAATGGATAGGGAAGCCTTCAAGAAGACATGAACTATCGCTTTCCCCTGTCACCACGCTAGAGCTGTTTGAAAAATGGGAAATTGGTTTTGTGGGTCTGATCAATCCACTCGCGCATAGAACTGGCATGTGCTATAATATTACTGCAACAAAAATACTTGACCCATTAGTTAGAAGCTACAACTGTGAAATATTGTACTGCAGAGACGACCCCATGCTTCATTTTTGAGAATGTAATCACTATGTTTGGCTACCCAAAAGTTTTGATGAGTGATTAGGGCATGCATTTTTTGAATGACACCATATGTGCACTAACTTAGGAGTTCTTGATCTAGCACCAAAAGAGTACACCCTATCACACATAGGTCAATGGCACAGTTGAAGTGTTTAACAAGATATTAGAGCATGCACTGACTAAGGTATGTAAAGGACTAATAAATGGAAGTTAGATGAAGGTGTATTATGGATCGCAGGTGTCATATATGCCATGAATGGATGCAGGTTCAATTTTAGCATAAGGCAGGGGTTGGTAGGTAGGAGTAAAGGTAGGTATTCAACAATAATAATTAGGAGGGTAGGACAAAGTTTGGCAATTTTTCGAGAAATATAGGTTTGTACTTCCCAATATTTGTAAGATTCGACCAATATGGAGTGATAATTACCAAGGTACATGCTACAAGATAGGACAACTGGCTCCCCATAAGTGGCTTAACAAACACATAGGAAAATGCGATGACATACGGGTAGGAATATTGTGTGCTGACAGATTAATATAGCATAGGGAATGGGAATACTCATAGTATGAGGTAAAATTGGAAGATAGCCATCATGACAGCCTAGGAATCAGATGCAAAGTTGGATAATGGCCCATGTGGGAGAAATTACCAACTCGACTATTTATAATTACCATTACCTCGCTACCAATCACTTTTAGTGAGGATCAAACCGCAAAGTTTAGATATCTTAGAGAGTAGGGTGTAGTCTAAGCCAAGTCAGAGAGTCAAATCCATTTCTCATCCAATTACAGAGCTGAGAAAAGATATTAGGAGATAGCAGTGTTGGAGATTCAACATACCCAAGTATTCCCTTGAGCAATGGCTACCTCCAACTGGTAGAAGCAACATGCTACAATGCTGAAAACAACTAGCCCCCAAGTGATGATTGTTGAGTTCCTTGGAAAAAAACCACACCCACAAATATCACTTGGGTTGGGGACCTAGCTTATAGAGTGCTAATGGAAACACTTGGGATGCAACATGGTTCTTTGAATTGTGATTTGAATCCTATGCAGATGATATCCTTGACCCCAAGGGACAGGAACAAATGATCCCTAGGAAATGAACCAACCCCAATTTTAAAGAAGGAATTTTTTCACTCATGGTTGTCCCCCATATCAAGTGCAACTTCTTTGGTCCCCACCAATCTCCCGCATCTTGCAAGAGACACGAAGAAGATGAAGGGAAAGCACAATGGAGGTGCTAGGATTCCATGTGACTCAAGGCTGAGATCAATGATGGAAAGGTAAAGATCCTTGATGAATGAAGACTTCACATTTCAACCTTCGGGTTTGGAGAGACATTATGAGGCCAAAAAATGCACCACACTAGCCAAAGATGGACATATTTCACCTAGACAAGGATTGTTGAAGATATCCCACAAGTCCAACTCGAGTGTTCTAAAAACTTCATCATTGAGATAATGATGTAGAAACTTCATTGGTGTTACGAGGAAAATCACTATATGGCATGGGGTAAACCACAACAGACAGAATGACTGCAGAAATCAACTCTAATCCCAAGTATGCTATATAAATGAAAATGCTAACAAGGCAAGATAAAGAGCATACCTCATCCAAACGTTCGATGAAGACCACAATTGAGGACATGACTCAAAGCTTTATACCTGCAACTTGTCCTCAACAACCAAGATACACAAGAATATGGTGATAATATATAATGTTAACACATACAATAGCATAATCCATTAACATTAACAAAGACGCCCATGGAATAATAATTCAAATATTTGCAAGATATCAATTGGATGAGAAAATAGTATTTCTATTAAAAAATGATCAACAAAAGTGTATAAGTGACAAACTTTTGTGTCGGCACGTTTCGGAACTGAGAAACTAAGTCCCTTCCAACTGGGCCTCCACCACTTCAATCCTCCACCAAAGGCAAGCTCATATAAGAGAGACAATGAGTTTCTCCACCAAAGAGGGAAGAGCTCTGAGGTTGAACAATGTGTTCAGAATTTAAAGGACAAAGGGACGCAGACTCAATATGAAGTGAAAATTTCACCAAAGTATGGATCTCATGACGTGACATGGAAACCCGACACAATTTTTATTTTTGAGCACCAAACTTAATGTATGTGCGTTGTAGTGGTGCAACCTACGTATACACGTGTTGGCTAACTTGTAGGGTGCATATATGTGGAAAAATATGATTTTTTGGCTCTATGAAGTGCAAAAGGGGACTTCAAGTCTGCATAGGGAAATGGAAAGGCCTTTTGAGCAAGTTGCATGGGGTGAGGAAAAACTTGCTAGATAAATTCCTCCTAATATGTGAGGTCAGAGGAGTATCTGCTATGGCTGAAATACATTATAATTCCCAGAAGTGAAGTAATGGGACTCAGCTGGAAGAACTAGTCGCTCATAAGAATATTACAATCCATAATGACTTTGTGCACATGGCTACCAATCTAAATTATACTGCAGATTCATGTGGAAATATACCAAACAACTGTTCATGGCCATGAATAGGCAATACAAAGTAGATACATGCCATAGGTTGTCATGGTCATGAACAAGGCCCAGTGGAAACTAGTCTCAAAATCAATATGAAGATATCTGTATACAATGGAGTACAATATGATCTCCCATGATCATTGAATTCATATAGGTATTGGTCCAATGAATGATAGCAATAGCTCAGGAAAGTTGCTACTATAAATTGATGTCTTCAAGTCTTCTACACGATCCGCCAAAGGTGTAAGTCTACAACATGTGAATAGAGGAGTTGAGGTCGAACATAATGAGACTTCGTTTGATTACCGATCATTAATGTATATTGTTAACAAACGCGAGACAATCTATCGATAATGAAAGCAGGTATCAAGGCACTAAGTACATTCTTACAAGTGTGAATAAAGGTGTTGAGGTAGAACACTTGAAGAATCCATCGATTAGGAGACATTGATGTATTCCCAACTATAGATGGTGGGAGAACCTTCCACTGATGACTGCAAGCCTCTAGGTACTCATAGGACTCTAGGCCTCATTTCCATAATAGATGAGCTAAATTCGATGGAAGGAGACCCACTGAAAGGAGAGCATTAAGGAATMTCTTATCAGTCAACACAATTTATAAATCAATAGCTTGATGATTTGGAGGAACTCGGACGAAGAGGATGTTCACGAACCAACGAGCCTGTGCATCTTTCACATGCACGAGATGCAAGTAGTGCATGAAAAAGACCCTATGAACAACAACCAATAAGGAAAACTACTGACAAAGGAGAGGAAACCACCAATAAGGATAATGGCATCCAAGACACTGCACAAATCCCAATGTCTAAATATATTTCTTGTTGTCGAACACAAGGGAAATCCCCCAATCAGTGACCAATGAGGAGATGTCGACTGATGGGTTCAAGGTTACCTAACCATAATGAAAGTAGGACCAGGGTGCACGGTAGGACTACAACTTCATGTAACTCTGAGACACACCGAGGGTATGGCTGACATGCAAAGTCAAGATTTATGAGAAATGGTTGACACAGGCTTATAGACATCCTTTGAAAAAGAGCATGAGACATATGGAGGATTCTGGCAGCATAGAATTGAGGATGAAACTTTGTGATTCAAGAGGAATCATTCAAACTCTCCATAGGGACTGGAAGAATAACCAGTTAGAGGAGTAAAATCTAAGTAACGAACTCATCTTCCTAAGGTCATGCTAAACCAAAAATTTGGATGACAAATGGACTCAAAAGTGTGTGCTCTGTTCAAAGGCGACACGACTGCTGCCAATATGAGATAATATTATTTTCTCAATAGTGGAACATACCTATGCTTAATGCAAGGAGGTCCATGCAAGGTGTAGACACTCGGGGGAATGTTTCCTTTTAGGGTACAAGGTATCAAGCTGCAAGGGATATAAACAAGGATCTGCTTGGTTGGTGATGCGAATTGTTGAGGTAATAGGCTTATAATGAGAAAGAAAGAACCAACAATAGGCTCAAAACTGCAAGCAGCAGGATGAAATGCAATTACAACTTAACTCAAAAGAATGTCCTTTTGTGTAAATTTAGTCCCCTAGGCCCGAAAAAGTATAAAAAAATGCCCAGGAGAACTCTTCTAGCCACTAGTGACTAGAGTATTCATTTTTCAAAATTAGTCTACTTGGTCCTAAAAAGGGTTAAACTTACACCAAATAGACGTCCTTTCAAATCCATTTAACGAGTGTGAAAGAGACAAGTACACTCGACAATCTTTTTTATTTTTTAGAGAGTCAAAAAAGAGCTTAACTAAGACTCAAGAATGTTGTTCTAAGCAACATATCATAGGGGAGTACAGGGCTCCCATGAAAGACTTCTGTCGAATGTCATCAACTCACAGATAGATGACACAAGTTTGGGAAAACCAACAAATTTCCAAGTCGAGGAGGATAAAATACTTGCATAGGATTCTTGTAGAGAAGGAAGTCGAGGCTCTACGAGATCATTCCAATCAAAGGAAACCATCCTAGGACTTGGAGGGAGCATACTCAAAGAGAGTGAAATGCTCGCTTGTTAAGAAGGTACAGGACTAGAAATGATAAGGACATGGTCGAAAGACGCATCACCCCCCAAAATAAGAGTGGGATTGACCGAATATTGCATTGAAATTGTCACTTCCTCAGGCTTGTCACTCTCCAAGAGAAGAGTGGGATCGATCGAAGATTGCATCGGCATGACCACTGGTTGAACAAGATGCAAGACAAGATCAAGAGATGCATCACTCTCCAAAACAGGAGTGGTGTCGGCCAAAGATTACATCGACACAATTGTTGTATCAACCAAAGAATGATTAGACTGTTGGGAAACCAAAGATGACTCAGGACCCGAAGGGGCCCCAGATAAGGACCGTGCTTCTCGTACCACCACAGTAGCAAGGCACAAATGAGTAAGGTGATCTCCTTTTCAAAGTATACAAAGGGCTTACGTCTTATATGTCGAGGCTTCTAAATCATATGAATGCCCCCAACGTGACTTGCAGTGGCTGGTGACATGCTCCCAACATGACTTGCATAGGCTAGTAGTTCATCTCCAACATGACTTGTAGAGGTTGGTGATGAATCCACAACATGACTAGCAAAGGTTGGTCATGTATGTGTAGTGTGACTAGCAATGACTAGAGTTGTGCCCCCAAGATGACTTGCAGCGTATGGTTGCATGTATTCAACATGAATTGCAGAGGTTGTTGACTTATCTCCAACATGACTAGCAAAGGTTGGTGATATAATTCCAGTATGACTCGTGGTGACTGGACTTGTGCTTCCATCATGGCTGGTTGCAGCATTTGAGACCAAGGTTCTGGGAAAGACTGGTTTTGAGAAATTTTGGGCTAGGAAGGGTTTTGGTATACACCATGGCCCTATCCGACAAGATAGTATCCTCCTCCAAACTAATTCATAAAGGGTTGTAAGGGCATATTCATCGAGGAAGCCACTTGAGAAGAGAAAATGACATGACAAGGGTTACTCGTGTGAGGATATATTTTTCCCCAAGACAAAGGAACTTCATGAAGGGGATTTCCCATACTATAAAATTGACTCCCCCCGGATGAAACACCTAAGGACAAACAGAGGTCTGCCATGGGAAAAGTGTTCATAGGAACTGGCATAGCAGAAGAAGGATAGATGGACAGGATGTAATAAGTAGAATGACCACCCATTTGAGCACTTGCTCCTGGAAAAGTGAATATATGATTGGATCCATAGGAAGGAATATTCCAACCTCCTACCATAAGAGTTGGTTGAGGGATATGACTCCCACCAAACGAAAAGGGAGAATAAGGAGGCATCGTGCCTCGAGACCCAAAACTAGGATTCGCATAAGGGGATGAGACAAAGGATGGCAAGTGTGAAGACATGTCTGGCATACCATGAGAAAAATGATTAGATGCCCAACGTATTGGTTGAGTATCATGATTCGGCATACCACTCAGAAATACAAAAGGATTCGTCCCCATGGAATGAGAAAAGACCATGGGTTGGGTAGCGCTAACTGAGGGAGTCATGGGGGATCCACTAACCATAACAATGAAAAATCACGATGCAATAAAAAATCCTAAGGATAACTAATAATAAAAGAGCACACCAAAGTAAAACAAAAAGGCCAATGCACACAAACATGATATAGTGGCTGAAAATTGGCCTCCCTCACTAGAGTAGGTATGCCTCACCCAAGAGGGGCCTGAGACTCCCTTCAAAATATCGGAGGTATCATAATGAATGATAAGKGCCCTCATGGGCTTAACAACGCAGTCGGTCATATCCCCTTGGAGAGGTAATCCTCCATAAAGGTTGTGTGTTGTCCAACCCTTTTCTGACTCAGGGTACCTGAAGAATAACCCCTGCAATYAACCTTTGTGGCTACCTATGTCAAGCAACTAAAACCACCATGATATAACCAATGCACATGCGAACAGTCGTAAGTCAGGTCCACCATATGGGCAGGGTAACAAAGCCTGAAATATTGAAAGCACCACTTCTCACAGAGGTAAAGGTACTAGCAAGACCCCCAAATATGAATAGATCCCCAGAAATATCTCTGACACTAAGAAGGTATTAGAGGGATATCTCTACAACCAACTTCGCATGATCTCATGCTTAACTCCAGTGTGAGTGGAGCGTCCTAACGTCACTAATTATACAATGGATTTCACCACTCCCTGGTCAGACACATATGTTGAGTTTAATAACCTTGGAGAAGTTTACTCACAAAATCCTATTCCAAGGCCCTATATCCTATGCTTGTTTGTGTAGTCTGAAAAATGAAATCATTTCTAATCAATTTTAATTAATCAACATTACTTTTAATGGATTTGTTTACTCAAAAGACATGGTCGTGAAACTGACGATGTTATGACTCAACATATCAAAGAAATGAATATAAACGAAGTGCTAAGTCCTAATCTCAAATTCTCAAAAGATGGTAAGCTTTCAAAATGCAACTTTCAATTCAACTCTACAATTTCAATAAGATGCAATCTTTCCATATATGTATCAAGATTGATACTAAACAACCAAAAGAGAAAATTCCATAATGCAAAATGAGAAAAATGTAATTTTTTTTTGTATTTTCGATATAAAGAAACGAAAATTCAAGGAATGAACATTAGCTTGATATACAAACCCTACTGCATGAAAAAAGAGACAAGCCAAGCAAGATACCAAGAATCAAACACTTAGACCGAGATGCAAGGAAAACCAATGAAAAAGATTATGAGAAAGAAAAACCGCCCGAAAATTCAACAATAAAAAGGTTTCCTATCACTCTACAAGCACTCAACAGTTAGGACAGAGACCCAAGAAGACTTAGTAACCATCAAAACTCACCCAACAAACACCAAAATCAACAAGTAAGCTTAAAAAGTTGATGTATGTGTCTCTTTTAGAAAAGCTCGCATATGTACGCACCCTATAGAAGGACAACTCACGTATGTACACGTCTGTCAAGGAAAAAACCACATGTATGTATTAAAACATTTTCAGGGTAAGGACAAGGCCAAGAAACTTAGATTCAAAGTAAAAATAGGCTATGAAGCAATCAGACAATAAGGAAACTTAGGCTAACTGAGAGCAATCGAAGGAGAAAAACATCAAAAACCCCAAAATAGAAGATTCAATCCCCAGTATGGTCATCAATTATGTTATGAGGAAAATCACTCTATGGAATGGGGTAAACCACAACAGACGGAATGACTGCAGAAATCAACTTTAATCCCAGGTATGCTCTATAAATGAAAATGCTAACAAGATAAGACAAAGAGCCTACCTCGTCCAGATGTTCGATGAAGACCATCGTTGAGCACGTGACTCTAAGCTTTATACCTGCAACTTATCCTCAACAACCAAGATACACAAGCATATGATGATAATATATAATGTTATCACATACAATAACAAAATCCATTAACATTCATAACAAATACGCTTATGGAATAATAATTCAAATATTTGCAAGATATCAATTGGACGAGAAAATAGTATTTCTATTAAAAAATGATCAACAAAATTGTATAAGTGACAAACTTTCATGTTGGCACATCTCAGAACTGAGAAACTAAGTCCCTTCCAGCTGGGCCTCCACCACTTCAATCCTCCTCCAAAGGCAAGCTCATATAAGAGAGACAATGAGGTTCTCCATCAAAGAAGGAAGAGCTTGGGGGTTGAACAATGTGTTCAGACTTTAAAGGACAAAGGGATGCAGACTCAATGTGAAGTGAAAATTTCTCTAGAGTATCTTTTCTCTCAAAATTTGAATTCTCTCCTCTTCCATGGTTTGGATATGGCCCAATTTATATCCTTCAAATGAAACTGAAAGGCCGAGTAAGAATGTTTCTAGTATATGGAAGGTCAAGGATCATGGATCTCGTGATGTGACATGGAAACCCAACACAATTTTTAATTTTGAGAACCAAACTCAATGTACGCGGGATGTAGTGGTGCAACCTATGTATAAGCATGTTGTCTAACTTGTAGGGCGTGTATATGTGGAAAAATATGATTTTTTGGCTTTGGGAAGTGCAAAAGGGGACTTCAAGTCTGCATAAGAAAATGGAAAGGCCTTTTGAGCAAGTTGCATGGGGTGAGGAAAAACTTGCTATAACAATTGCATCGAGGATGAGATGACTAATACTATTGGGGGCATGTTGGCACCCTAAGGTTTTGGAAATACCCCGCACATGCCACAAAGTTGGCACTATGCACACGCTAAGAGTTTTCGTCGAGTGACACTAAGATTTAGCAAATGAATCAACCAATGTTCTACTGTGCACAAAGAATTATAAAGTTTGCATGCATTCCAAATCCTTGAAGATATTTGATAATTCTTGCAGCCATTTTTGTAACAACCTGACTAGTCATGGTCGAGGTTGTGGGTGAGATGGAAAGGTTGTTATGATTGCCACACTTCGATAGAGATAAGTGTTAATATTATGGTAGCTGTGGGAGGTATTTACCTCCACATGTGAACCTGACGAGAATAGAAGACTTTGGAAAGCAAGAGAAAACCCTAATGAGTTGGCTAATAACCCTAGAAGCCTTGTCGGCTCAAGAAGATAATTTATATTAGGTTATTAGCCTCCGAGAGAAGAAGTCAGCCAGAAATAATAATAATATATTGAACAGACACATATCCAGAAGGAGAAGTTGGNAATATTATGGTAGCTGTGGGAGGTATTTACCTCCACATGTGAACCTGACGAGAATATAAGACTTTGGAAAGCAAGAGAAAACCCTAATGAGTTGGCTAATAACCCTAGAAGCCTTGTCGGCTCAAGAAGATAATTTATATTAGGTTATTAGCCTCCGAGAGAAGAAGTCAGCCAGAAATAATAATAATATATTGAACAGACACATATCCAGAAGGAGAAGTTGGCCCCAACAAATCTGGCAGAACCAGTATAAATACAGGGCGCCAGTTCTCATTTGACAGCATCTCAGAATTGCAGTTGCCATTTTGGTGTGCACTGCAGTTCCCATATTGGTGCGCATGTGTGGAGGAGAGTTGCAGGTGCAGCTGCTAAAGCTAGCAGTTTGGGTGTTGGCTTGGACTATCTCTTGGCTAGGGTTTGGACTATCT
>JASDQU010391792.1:0-10976 GCA_032191745.1 Picea mariana | reverse complement strand
TGTTGTGATTGGTTTGTGTTGTTGTGATTGGACGACGCAAGAGCATCGTAGCAGAGCGAGGATCAACAGAGATAAGGAGAGCTTTCACAAGTAAGTACATCATCCTTCTTCTCTTGTCCATTCAACACTTTAGAAATAGGGAAAGAGTAGTATTCTGTCACGGTTTGTTCCAGATCCGGGTGGATCTGTGGAGATTGGTCTGTGTCCGCACTCACGAATTTATCCTTGAACAGTACCATTACACAACATGTAAATGAACATAAAAGCGATACTTATATTTTATTAGAAGACCACCAACTGGGTGCAGACCTTCCACAAACCTCCCAACCATAGACCACACTACTCATCACTCTTAGTAGTAGGTCACCCCCGAGATGGGACTAAGCTCCACCCAGGGCAAGGGAATCCTATACTAGGAAAGGTCAATAAGGAAGACACAGTTCACGAGGAAGGCTTCTCTCCCAGGAGCCAGTTACGTCCACTGCTCACAGAATCTCATTCCCTACATGCATGTCCCACCCCAGGAGTATACATCTTCACTGTCACACAGTCCCTCAGATGCTTCACCTCCCTTGCCTTGGGCTTCAACGATAGACCGAACCAGAATTCTCAGAGCTCTGTAGCAACTATAGGAATCCCTTCAGGAGAGATCACCTCCTCAACACACTCTCTCACTTAGAGAGAGTTTCTCACAGGCTTGACAACTTGCCTCTTCAATCATGGGCCTGACAAACCGCTTCTTCAACCAGTATTCAAATCAATTCCCGCAAGGTGAGGACAACAACCCCTGGTCAATACAACTCAAGAAAATAGAAGGCAACAAGCCACACTCAGTCCAGGGAACTGCATGGACGCAACAACCAACCGTTCTGACACAACACAACTCAGACATTTACAAGGTGCTCCGACTTCACAGGAGACATGACTCAATCCACGGGTTTGCCATTGGTTTCAAGGTGTGTGACAAGGAATAAACACAGAGGTCGATCATAGAGGTTTTGGGTTCAGACTCCTAGATGGAAGAATGAACAGAACGAACTATCTTCTCATGAGGGTTTCCTTCACTGTGCGTGGGTATGCAAATGTAGACACAGAGGCAAAATAGGTTCAGATGCCCAAGATCCTCATGAACTCAGGCGGAGGATGAGGAAATCCCACCCAACAACGCTGGATTTCCCAAATATAACTACATGTGCCCAGGTTGAAACTTGTCTTCTTGCAATCACATGCACTCCACTTAGAATATGTTCCTTTTCTAGGAACTTAAGACAACATTTGGTCAATTGACCACCTTAGCCTTTTAGGAAATAATAATAAATTATTATCCCCTTTAGATGTAAGCCCCCTAGCTTATCCCCTAGGCCCAAACACTTAGCCTCCTCCCTTACCCAACCTTGTGGAATCTTAGTCCCCCATCACTCTTTCTTTGTGGTCGATCTACACGCAACAATGTTTATATATTAACAAAGTGCATAATTACATGTACAAAATAGGCTCCTGGCCTTTAACACCTAGGCTCTCTGCCCTACTTACACATAATCTTAAAAACTTACAATTGGTCGGCTCACCAGCCTACAAAACATGTTTATAATACATAAATATAACTGGGGCTCATCCTTGGGGTATTACAATACCCTCCCCTTATTTTTTCACTGTCCTCGGTGCAACTTACTTACACAACATCAACAAGATTTCCAAAATCTTCAAAAAGGTGTGGGTATTCTTCCTACATAACATCCTCATGCTCCCATGTCACATCCTTAGGACCATACTAGGTCCTCTAGACCTTTACAAACCCTATGGCTCGATTCCAGAGCTGCTTTCTTTTTCAGTCTAATATGTGCATAGGATGCATTTGCAAGATGCCTTCTTGCTCCACCTGAATCACATTCCAATCAATAACACGATTAGCATCAGGTATATATTTCTTATGAAATGAAACATGAAACACATTATGTACAATCATGGATGCAGTTAATGCAAGCATATATGCAATGCATATATATGTATATACAAGCAATTCTAATAGCATTATAACCTATATACAAGATATACAACATACAATAAATAAAGAATTGTACTTATCTTTTGATTGAGAAGACCTTCCATATCAACATGGTCTAGGCCAAGGTACCAAACCTCAACAACACTCCAACCACCCAAACCTCGGCAACACTCCAATCAACAGTCTCTCATTACCCACATGCATGTCCCACCCTAGGAGTGTACACCTTCACTGTCACACAGTCCATCAACTGTTACACCTCCCTTTCTTGGGCTTCAACAACAGGCCGAACCAGAAGTCTCAGAGCACCATGGCTCAAGGAGTTCAAACTGCCCTCAGAGGTCTCCAACCAACATCTTTTCGAGCTACTTTTTGTAGTCAACATTCTAACTTTTATCAACATAATCTCATCTGCATCACCCACATGCAGTTATCATGATAAAACATAAAAGAATTCATTTAGGAACTCCAACTTAGTTCAAAAAGGAATTCAATTTTTTCCCCAAAATATGAAATTCCATTTCATAATTCATCTTGGCTGTTGCCATATTAAGATTTCAAACTTCCTTGTGGTTTTCCACCAACACCAAACTGCATACCATTTTTCATGCAGGACTTCATCTTGCATATTGCTAACAATTGTCAGTATTTGTTGTACATCATAATTCAATTGCAATATGTACAAAATCTTATGTAGTGATCTTAGAATTTCTTGCACCTAGCAATTCAGTCACAATCACCCAACATTTTAATGAAATAGAATGACTCGTCATTCTATGCATGTGCATGTTCATAGTAATATATGTAAGTTCATTACTTCCTTTTTTTGAACCAGAAAATTTCCTGTAGTCAATGATCATGTGACTACTTGACTTGCAACTTTCTTGTTGCAATGTCTAGCAGGAGTGCAATGTCTAGAAACTCCTGAAATGTCCTCAACTTCATGAGTTCACAACATTTCAGTTCTTAGTAATAATTATTTTAATGCAATAATATATATGCATGTACTTACAAAACTCATTCAGCCATTGCATTTAGTACACAATTCTATCACTTACTATGCATGAGTGCAATTCTCAATGCATACTTATTCAGTGCACCTTGCATTAAATTACATAATTCTCTTTATCTCAGTCATGTATCTCACCATCCATAAGTTGGAATTCTGGCCAATTTGTTGACAGATTATCCACACACTTCCTATTGTATTCCCAATTAATTAGATGCCTTCCTTTTCGACCCGAACACTACACCAATAATATAATTATTTGGTGTTCATTAGTGTTAGTAAAAAGGTTGCAGTCCAAGTTTTATTTAAAGGTAGGAATATTTTAGTACATGTGTGGCTCATAACATTTCCATATCCATACCTTTCCATATCCAACCATGTCCTAGTCTCATACATGAATAGCTTACTGACATTCATTCCTATAACAAGTTCTTATCTTTTAATTCTTTGGTTATTACCCCATAACCAAACTAACATGACATTCTACTATGTCAGTGTGTGCATCTAGAAGATAAAAAGCTTTGAATTAATACAGGCCTCCAGCCTTTACCACATCTAGTGGTATGCACTCAATAATATAATCATGTGATTTTATAAAATAACTCTCGCTGAGGAAATTCTTACCTAAATTTCCTTTAAGCAATTATGCAAAAAGAGTAATAAAAACTCATACCTACATGACTTCCATCAATCAATTTTATACCACTTGAATGTTTGATGGAAGTAGAAGTGACACAACACCCCTACCTCAGCAGGGGTCTACTGACCTCCCAGTCTTGGATCTTCACAAAACTGAGCTGGATTATCTCTTTCAGGTCCCTGTTGGAACCTCCATGAAATAAATCCATAGGTCCTTATGTGAAACTTCGCCTGCATGAACAAGCACCAGGCACAAGCTTCCTCCCCATGACTACTGGCTGTGACCACGCGCCTAACCAAAAGGTGCTTCGTGACTTCGCATGTTAGGCAATCATTTGTGAGCCAACCCTGACTCTTTGAATTCCAAACTCTCGAACTAGAGCCTAGCGTGTGCTATCTCCTTTCCTTTGGTTCCCACTAATGTGACCTCTGGCTATGAACTCGGGCCAAGCTTCTAAGTGCTTCACGACTTCACAAATTCACGTCTCGCAAATTTTTCTTGCTCTTCCTTCTGAAACCCTAACTGGCAAGTTCCGCTCGCCAGATCAACGGTCCACAATCCCCGTGATCCAACGATCTTGATCTCCTTCGCGAATCAGAACTTCACATTTCATGAAGTTCAATAATGGCTTCCTCCCTTCTCTCTATTCATGAACTTGCGAGTTCTTCGGGACAATATCTACGGTCCAGATCCCTCCTTCGATCAATGACTGTGATCCTTTCGTGAACTCAGACTTCACGAGCTCTCACGAATCTTACCTCTGACTTCCTGAGTTGCGGTTCAACAAAATTATGATCTCTCACCACGTGTCCCTTCTCGACAGATGACTAGGATTGTTGCGGCTCCCAGCTCCTTGGGTATTTACCTCTAATCCTTGCTGATCTTCCGAGGTCCGAATCCTCGAACTCCTAGATCTGCTGCCACCTATCAACTCTAACGATGGATGGTTTCGATGATTTCAGAACTTCGGGACTTTGCAAAGTCCACTCTCCTATGCAACTCCAAAAGGTTAAGGTGCGTTCACCTTACCAGGATCTAATGACTATTGGTCCACACACTCAGATCCTACGGTCTAGATCTGATCTTCTCCCATGTGCTCTTCTGAGTTTCTGGACGTGAGATTATATGGTCCAAATCTCTTCCTCTACAGTTGATCTGACGACAATTGTCACTACCCCTCCTGAGCTCTGGTGTTCTTACTAGACTTGGAATATTTCCAATGTTTCAAATGTCTCTACCTTCGATTGTCCTCCTGCGAGCCCTGTGACTTTGGGTCTCGACTTCCGCCTTCCCTCTTGATATTTTGTGAATGAAACTTGACCTCGAACCTATGCACACTTGTGCTTTGTGTGAAAACTTGCACTAATCCTCTTGAGATTTCAACTTGCTTAGTCTCTAAGGGACAAGGATCTTCTGCGTCTTCCAAAAGACTTATGATGCCCACCTAGCACGTTCTGCACTCAACCTCTTAATATTTTGAACTTGAAACAAGTTCTCTCTGCATGCACTCCTTGCACTTTGACTGGCCTTCAACTGGCTATCTTTCAACACTTCGCTTGAGTGTTGGCCTAGTGCACTCCTTGCAGAGGTCTTCCTCCAGAGTATTCAACAAATTTGTTCTCTCCATACTCTTGTGGAAATACCTTCACACCCTTGGAGTGCATCCGCAATCCTCTACTATTATATCTTTCCTCCTTGGAGTGTTGACATGCATTCCTATTAGCTAGATATCTATCTCATGATTTCTTCTTCCATTATCTTAGGATGTTCATGGGATTGACTCCATCTAGGAGTTTTTCCTCGTCTACTTTGCATACTTTCCATATTTGATGATCTTCAAGCCATGCTTCCACTGCGCATCCTAATAGCAATAATGGAGGGGCTACCTCCAATCTGTAGGATTGGTCTTTGGAGATGTCACATATTATCTCCAAACTCTTTCATACTCCATAAAACCTTCCTTCCTTATTCCCATTCTTTGCATCTCCATACGAACTTATGGTTCGTGAATCATGCATTATCATGTATTGCAGATGGCTTTCTCCACCTTGCATTCACATTTGATGTGCAAAGATTGTCACCTGTACTATCTTCCCCAAACAAGAATTCCATTTGGGGTTTCCATGCTTCTTATCTAACCCAACATCTGATCCAATGACTTCTGAAAAATCACAGATGTAGAATAAATAATTTTCCTTAACCTTCTTCCTTCTTTCTTCTATCTGAAGACATCTCTAGCACTTTTTATGTTTTAATGTAACCATTAGATCTAGAATCCTCTTTCTGAAACCTTCCCAATCACCTTTTGTGATGTCATTACGTTACATCACTTAATGTTTTCCCAATTGCGGGGGCATGCAACGGTGGTTTTGGAGTAACACACCTTTCATCCCGCAATTCTTCTAATGCTGGCAGGTAACCTCTCGGTGAAACCACCATTTGGATTGCGGGACCGCCTTGGAGAATTAGCTTCCGTGCAACTTGGGTCCCCACAATGCCTTTTGGCCATTGATCTTGATGTATCGTGATCAATGCCACTGTGGGTCCTCCGACCTTTAACTATGTTACGTAACCTTGAGTCCCACTAACCCTACTCATACAGGGTGCCACAAGGCAGAATACTAGCCACTGATACGTGGCCCATTCAGATGGGTGACACGCGTCATGTTCCAAACGACATTTAAAAATTCTACGGGTTCAAAACCCACTGACACGGGGCACACAACCCATGTTTCCACGTTAAACCAAGTGACATCACCATGCCACATCACTTTGAAGTTTCAGACATCAGAAGTTCTTACACTTGCTTCCTTCCAATATTCCAAAATCTAAAATTACAAACCTCTTTATCTTTCGCTCTTGGTTTGATCTAGCGGTAAGACTTCTCCCCAGATCTGCAATGTAGATCTCTCCTCTGGACTTCATATTTTTGGGCTTCGGCCTTTCTCTTAGTTTGGATAAACTTCACTGAAGTCACGAAGTTTGAAGGGCTTCCAGGATAACCCTTCTACACCTTCACCAGATTTTTCAGTTGTAAAGGATTTCCCTTCCTTCCAAACAGATCCTATGGTCCTAACACCACTAGTGTTGTTATCTCTCTCTCTCTGGCCAAATACCATATAAGTTGTGATTTTACGATACCGCTACTCCTCCTGGGCTTTGTTTCTCGAACCCCTTTCTCCTTAGACGGTTGCTTCAACACTTAGTCAAATTTTGGATCTGTGTACTCCATGCAACAGATCTTCACGTCCCTTTACAAGAAAACTCAATTTATTTCTCCCGAGATTTTTGAGTCAAAGACTCTGTTGACGCACTCCTTGCACCCATAGACACTCTGAACCTCGAATTTTGTCCCTTTTGACAATAATTCACTCTAAAATATTTGTCTCGTTAGCCACTAACATGGACCATCTAGGCTTAGTGTTGTAACCATGGCTCTGATACCAATTTGTAACATCCCCAACCACCAACATGCCAGGCAATGCCACTACTCAGATGCTTTACTTAGCTCTGATATGTGATAGCTCCAACCTTAAACTATTGGGCTATGCCACACAGAGATACTTGCAAAAAACATACACATCCATATAAACATAGAATGACTATTCTACACCCACACCCACACCCACACACACACACACACACACACACATATATATATAACATATTAATGCGGAAGTAACAGTAAACCTACACATGCAACATATACAACATACATAGGCCATACTCATCAATTACAACATATGTACCATTACACAACATGTAAATTAACATAAAAGCAGTACTTATCTTTTATTAGAAGACCACCAATTGCGTGTAGAACTTCCACGAAACTCCCATCCATAGACCGTGTTTCTCATCACTCTCAACAGTAGGTCACTCCTGAGCTAGGACTAAGCTCCACCCAGAGCAAGGGAATCCTAGACTAGGCAAGGTCAATAAGGAATACATACAGTTCACAAGGAAGGCTTCTCTCCCAGGAGCCACTTACGTCCACTGCTCACAAAATCTCATTCCCCACATGCCTGTCCCACCCCAGGAGTATACACCTTCATTGTCACACAGTCCCTTGGATGCTTCACCTCCCTTGCCTTGGGCTTCAGCGACAGTCCAGATCAAAATTCTCAGAGCTCTATAGAAACTACAAGACTCCCTCCAGGAGATCTCACCTCCTTAGCACACTCTCTCACTTGGAGAGAGTTTCTCACATGCCTGACAACTCGCCTCTTCAACCAAGGGCCTGACAACCTGCTTCTTCAACCAGTCTTCGATTCAATTCCCACAAGGTGAGGACAACAACCACTGGTCAATACAACTCAGGAAAATAGAAGGAAACAAGCCACACTCAGTCCATGGAGCTGCATGGATGCAACAACCAATCGTTCTAACACAACATGACTCAGACATTTACAAGGTGCTCAGACTTCACAGGAGACACGACTCAATCCACAGGTTTTCCACTGGTTTCAAGGTGCGTGACAAGGAATCAATGTAGAGGTTGATCATAGAGGTTTCAGGTTCAGACTCCCGGATGGAAGAATGGACAGAATGAACCACCTTCCTGTGAGGGTTTCCTTCACTCTACGTGGGTATGCAAATGCAAACGCAGAGGCAAAATGGGTTTAGATGCCCCAGATCCCCATGAACTTAGGCGGGGGATGAATGAATGGAAAGCCCACCCAACAACGTTGGCTTTCCCAACTATAACTGCATGCGCCCAGGTTGACACTTGTCTTCCTGCAATCACATGCACTCTACTTAGAATACATTCCTTTTCCAGGAACTTAGGACAACATTTGGTCAATTGACCACCTTACCCTTTTAGGAAATAATAATAAATTATTATCCCCTTTAGAGGTAAGCCCCCTAGCTTAGCCCCTGGGCCCAAACACTTAGCCTCCTTCCTTACCCAACCTTGTGGAAACTTATTCCCCCATCACTCTTTCTTCGAGGTTAGTCTACATGCAACGATGTTTATATATTAACAAAGTGCATAATTACATGTAAAAAACATGCTCCTGGCCTTTAACACCTAGGCTCTCCGGCCTACTTACACATAAGCTTACCAACTTACAATTTCTCAGCTCACCAGCCTACAAAACATGTTTATAATACATAAATATAACTGGGGATCATCCTTGGGGTATTACATTCTTGTTCCTCTGAAGTCCTCAATATGTTGACACGTGTCCCTCTCATATCGATGGTCACAATTTAGTTCGACAGTTCGAGCTTTGGGAGTTTTGGCTTGACTACTCTCATTTTCCTCCAGAGTGCTCTTCTCCTGGAGTACATAGATCTCTGCCACATGTCCTTCCTCAGATTTATGACCTTGATGGACTCTACTACTTTGCAAATTTAGGAGTCTTTCTCTTTGCTCTGTGCAAATATTATGGAGATTTACCTCTCGAACTCTTCGATATGTTGCCACGTACCCTCCTCTGGATCTACGGGCTATATGGGCTTCGACTTCGTAGCTTCGGGACCTTTGACTCCATCACAAATGAAAAACGTTGAATACGTGAATTTTGAAGGACTCTAGAGTTTATCCTCCTCTCACCTTCTCGATATCTAACGGTTGTCAATGACCCCAACTTCCTCTGAAGGGATCTTAACCGTTAATCCTTGAACTTCAAAAAATTTCTCCTTTCTATTGAATATTTGTCGCTATCTCTCCTTAGATTGATTCCTTTGAGAAATTTGACCTTCGACGCACTTCTTGTGATCTTGGAATATTTGACAAAGTTTGGAATTAGATATTTCTTAAAAAGAAATCTTACTACACACTCCTTGCGCTTCACAGTCCTAATCTCTTGACACTTAGTTGATTCTTAACCCTGTGCACTCCCTGCAACACTTGTTCTAAGTTTCCCATTATCCCTCCTAAGCTTCTTTAAGTCAAATCTAGACTCTTTTGATGCACACCTTGCGAACAGTATGCACTCCTTGCATCCAACCTCTCAGAAGAGAAACAATTGAAACTTATCTAATATTTCACAGATTCATACATTCAATAGGGTAACTCATACTTTCGCTAGTGTAATTCACACATTCATGAAACCACAAAATAACATAGAACATAATGTAAACATATATCCTACCATTCACTTAGATAGACAAGCAATAGTGACACATGCATTTCGATCAATATTGCTCTATAACATTCATTCAAAATTACATGAGCTATATCAACATTCAACAACTTCTAACTAAATCTCAACAACAACAATACTCAACTAATTGGCAGCTACTATCATATTTAACAACCTAATCTCCAACAAGATCATTTGGGCATACAACACCTCTATTTATACTAGAGGGCTCCTAGGGTTCCCTTCGACTACCTATCTTCTCAAAGTAAAATCTAACAACTACTTAAGCACCGTTACATTAAATTCTAAGAGTGAAACTACCATAGCTCACGCGATCGTTCAACTTCCAAGCATTATGATCTTCTTTAATCATTCGTTCAAGAAATATTTATAGCAAACGCCAACTTCAAAATGATTCAAAAGGAATGCTAGGGCACTGAGTTGTCTCTCCACGTGTGCTTTACTGACGATGCTCCTGCATCAACAAGCTACCACCATTCTATACAATTTGTGTTCTATAGTATTCTGTTATTTTATTCATTAATAGAAGTCGGGTTTCACTGTATTTATGTTTTCTCTGCTATCATTTTATTTGTATATCATTTTATTCTCATCATAATCCAGAGCAGTATGCTCCTTTTCATTTCTCAGAGCATGTCCTTGACAAGGTTGAGGTATAAAGAGTTGGGTTTTGAGTTATTTTTTCTTGAGGACAACCGAGCTCTAGCCCAAGTGACCTCCCATGGAGGAAGAAAAGAGAGATGTTGGAGTAGGATATCCTTTCAATACATTTATCGAGGAAGCCCCCACACGAGAGAGGAATGAAATGATGGACAACTTCACTCAGATACTTCGATGACTATTGATGGCGGCCAAGGCATCTTCAACAAGGATCCATTTCGAAGGTGTGACACCCTTCAAGGTATAAGTCAATTTTCTTATCCCCTTATTTGAAGGCCAAATAGATGCAAGTGATTTGGAGAAATGGATAAATATGTTGGAAGGGTATTACTCTGTTCAAAAATTTTCTGACGATGAAAATATCACCTTCACACTCCTCAAATCCCTTCCCCATGTTATAGCTTAGTGGGAATGTTACTAGGAGAGGTACACAACAGTTGAATCTACCCCATTTAGGAGAGAACCCACTTGGGCGGCTAATGTATATGCCCTTAGGGAAGATTTCAACCCCATCGAAAACTATGATGACCAGTATGTTAAGGTCCTAAC
>JASDQU010391781.1:0-11466 GCA_032191745.1 Picea mariana | reverse complement strand
ATAATTCCACCCATGGGAAAGTTGGTGCTTGTTATCTTTCACTCTTGCACCAAGCGACATCATTCCACCAAGGGGGAAAGCTAGTGTGTGCTAGCTTTCCCTCTTGCACATGCACAAGCACAAACACATCTCGAACAACATCATTCCACTGTGGGGGAAATCTAGTGTATGTTAGCTTTCCCTCTTACACAAGCACAAGCACATCTCGAACAACATCATCCTAGTATACTAGCTTTCCCTCTAGCACAAGCACAAGCACATATCGAATAACATCATTCCATCATGGGTGAAAGCTAGTGCATGCTAGCTTTCCCTCCTTCACAAGCATGAGTTCATCTCGAACATCATTCCACTATGGAGGAAAGTTAGCACGTGCTAGCTTTCTGTCTTACACAAACACAAGCACTTCTCGAACAACATCATTCCATCATGGGGGAAGCTAGTGTGTGCTAGCTTTCCCACTTGCGCAAGCACAAGCACATCTCGAATAACATCATTCGAGAGTGCTATCTTTCCCTCTTGCACAAACATAAGCGCATCCCAAACAACATTATTCCACTGTGGGGGAAAGCTAGCGTGTGCTAGCTTTTCCTCTTGCAAAAGAACAAGCGCATCTCAAACAACATCATTCCACCATGGGGGAAATCTAGTGATTTCCCTCTTGCATAAGCACAACTACATCTCGAACAACATCATTGCATTGCGGGGGAAAGCTAACATGTGTTATTTTTCCCTCTTGCACAAACACAAACGGATCTCTAACATCATTCCATCATGGGGGAAAGCTAGCACATGCTAGTTTTCCATATTGCACAAGCACAAGCGCTTCTCAAACAACATCATTCCACCATGTGCTAGCTTTCTTCCTTTCACAAGTACAAGTACATATTGAACAATATCATTCCACTGTGGGGGAAAGCTAGTGCATCTTGAAAAATATCATTCCACCCACTGGAAAGATAGTGTGTGCTAGATTTCCCTCTTGCACAAGCACAAGTGCATCTCAAACATCATTCCACTATAGAGGAAAGCTAGCGTGTGTTAGATTTTCCTCTTGCACAAGCACAAGTGCATCTCAAACATCATTCCACTATGGAGGAAAGCTAGCGTGTGTTAGATTTTCCTCTTGCACAAAAACAAATGAAACTCGAACAACATGTATCCACTAGTGTTAGATTTCCCTCTTGTGTTAGCGAGCGTGTGTTAGATTTCCCTCTTGCACAAGCACAAGCACATCTCGAACATCATTCCACCATGGGTAAAAGCTAGCGTGTACTAGTGTTCCATCTTGCACAAGTACAAGTGCATCTCGAATAACATCATTCCACCATGGGGGAAAGCTAGTGCGTGCTAGTTTTTCCACTTGCACAAGCACAAATGCATCTCGAACAACATCATTCCATTGTGGAGGAAAGCTAATGTGTAATGGTTTTCCCTCTTGCACAAACACAAGTGCATCTGGAACATCATTCCATCATGGGGGGAAGATAGTGTGTGCTAGTTTTCCCTCTTGCACAAGCACAAGCGCATATCGAATATCATCATTCCACCATGGGGGAAAGTTAGTGTGTGTTAGCTTTCCCTCCTTCACAAGTACAAGTTCATCTCAAAACACATAATTCCATCGTGAGGAAAAGATAGCGCATGTTAGCTTTCCATCTTGCATGAGCACAAGTGCTTCTCAAACAACATCATTCCACCGTGGCAGAAAGCTAAAGCATGCTAACTTTTCGTCTTGCAAAAGAAAAAGTACATCTCGAACATCATTCCACCGTGGGGGAAAGCTAGTGCATGCTAGCTTTGCCTCTTGCACAAGCACAAGTGCATCTTGAACAACATCATTCCATCAAGGGGGAAATCTAGTTCATTATATATTTCCCTCATGCACAAGCACAAGTGCATCTTGAACATCATTCCACTAAGGGGGAAAGCTAACATGTACTAGTTTTCCCTCTTGCACAAACACAAGCACATCTCGAACAACATCATTCCACCATGGTGGAAAGCTAGCGCATACTAGCTTTCCTTCCTACACAAGCACAAATGCATCTCGAACTAAATAATTCTATCGTGGTGGAAAGTTATCATGTTTTAGGTTTCCCTCTTGCACATACACAAGCACAAAAGCATCTTGAACAACATCATTCCACTGTGGGGGAAAGATAGTGTATGTTAACTTTCCCTCTTGCACAAGCACAAACACATCTCGAATAGCATTATCCTAGTATGCTAGCTTTCCCTCTAGCACAAGCACAAGCGCATATCGAATAACATCATTCCATCGTGGGGGAAAGCTAGTGCATGCTAGCTTTCCCTCCTTCACAAGTAGAAGTTCATCTCGAACATCATTCCACTATGGAGGAAAGTTAGCATGTGCTATCTTTCCATCTTACACAAGCACAATCATTTCTCGAACAACATCATTCCATCGTGGGAGAAGCTAACACATGCTAGATTTTCGTCTTGCATAAGCACGCGTACATCTTGAACAACATCATTCCACCTTGGGGGAAAGCTAGCGTGTGCTACCTTTCCCTCTTGCACAAGCACAAGCACATCTCGAAAACTATCATTCCACCATGGGGGGAAGCTAGCGTGTACTAGATTTTCCTCTTGTACAAACACAAGGGCATCTCGAGAATCATTCTATTGTGGGGGGAAAGCTAGCATGTGCTAGCTTTCCCACTTGCGCAAGAACAAGCACATCTTGAATAACATCATTCGAGAGTGCTAGCTTTACCTCTTGCACAAACACAAGCGCATCTCAAACAACATTATTCCACCGTGGGATAAAGCTAGCATGTGCTAGCTTTTCCTCTTGCAAAAGCACAATCACATCTCAAACAACAACATTCCACCATGGGGGAAGGCTAGTGATTTCCCTCTTGCATAAGCACAACTGCATCTCGAACAACATCATTGCATTGTGGGGGAAAGCTAACATGTGCTAGCTTTCCCTCTTGCACAAACAAAAACGCATCTCTAACATCATTCCATTGTGGGGGAAAGCTAGCACATGCTAGTTTTCCATATTGCACAAGCACAAGCGCTTCTCAAACAACATCATTCCACCATGTGCTAGCTTTCCGCCTTTCACAAGCACAAGTACATCTTGAACAATATGATTCCACTGTGGGGGAAAGCTAGTGCATCTCGAAAAATATCATTCCACCCATTGGAAAGGTAGTGTGTGCTAGCTTTCTCTTTTGCACAAACACAAACGCATCTCGAAAAACATCATTCCACTATGAGAAAAAGCTAGCGTGTGCTAGCTTTCCATCTTGCACAAATACAAGCGCATCTCGAACAACATGTATCCACTAGTGTTAGATTTCCCTCTTGTGTTAGCTAGCGTGTGTTAGATTTCCCTCTTTCACAAGCACAAGCGCATCTCGAACATCATTCCACCATGGGGAAAAGCTAGCACATACTAGTTTTCCATCTTGCACAAACACAAAAAAAATCTCAAATAACATCATTCCAACATGGGGGAAAGATAGTGCATGCTAGTTTTTCCTCTTGCACAAGCACAGACACATCTCGAACAACATCATTCCATATTGCAGGAAAGCTAACGTGTAATGGTTTTCCCTCTTGTACAAGAACAATCGCATCTCAAACATCATTCCATCGTGGGGGGGAGATAGTGTGTGCTAACTTTCCCTCTTGCATAAGCACAAGCGCATATCGAATATCATCATTCCACCATGTGGGAAAGTTAGCGTGTGCTAGCTTTCCCTCCTTCACAAGTACAAGTTCATCTCGAACAACATCATTCCATCGTGAGGGAAAGATAGCGCATGTTATCTTTCCATCTTGCATGAGCACAAGTGCTTCTCAAACAACATCATTCCACCATGGCAGAAAGCTAAAGCATGCTAGCTTTTCGTCTTGCAAAAGAAAAAGTACATTTTGAACATCATTCTACCGTGGGGGAAAGCTAGTGCATGCTAGCTTTTCCTCTTGCACAAGCACAAGTGCATCTCTAACAACATCTTTCCATTGAGGGGGAAATCTAGTGCATTATATATTTCCCTCATGCACAAGCAGAAGTGCATCTTGAACATCATTCCACTAAGGGGGAAAGCTAACATGTACTAGTTTTCCCTCTTGCACAAGCACAAGAACATATCAAACAACATCATTCCACCGTGGTGGAAAGCTAGTGCATGCTAGTTTTCCTTCCTGCACAAGCACAAACGCATCTCGAACAACATAATTCCATCGTGGTGGAAAGCTAGCATGTTCTAGCTTTTCCTCTTTCACATGCACAAGAAAAAATGCATCTCGAACAACATCATTCCATTGTGGGGGAAAGCTAGTGTATGTTAGCTTTCCCTCTTGCACAAGCACAAGCACATCTCAAAAAGCATCATTCCAGTATGCTAGCTTTCCCTCTAGCACAAGCACAAACACATATCGAATAACATATTCCATCGTGGGGGAAAGATAGTGCATGCTAGCTTTCCCTCCTTCACAAGCAGAAGTTCATCTCGAACATCATTCCATTGTGGAGGAAAGTTAGCACGTGCTAGCTTTCCATCTTACACAAGCACAAGCACTTCTCGAACAACATCATTCCATCGTGGGGGAAGCTAGCGCATGCTAGATTTTCATCTTGCATAAGCACGAGTACATCTTGAACAACATCATTCCACCTTGGGGGAAAGCTAGCACGTGCTACCTTTCCCTCTTGCACAAGCACAAGCACATCTCGAAAACTATCATTCCACCATGGGGGGAAGCTAGCGTGTACTAGATTTCCCTCTTGTACAAACATATGGGCATCTTGAACATCATTCTAGTATGGGGGAAAGCTAGCATGTGCTAGCTTTCCCACTTGCGCAAGCACAAGCACATCTCAAATAACATCATTTGAGAGTGCTAGCTTTCCCTCTTGCACAAACACAAGGGCATCTTGAGCAACATTATTCGACTATGGGGGAAAGCTAGCGTGTGCTAGTTTTTCCTCTTGCAAAAGCACAAGCGCATCTCAAACAACATCATTCCACCGTGGGGGAAAGCTAGTGATTTCCCTCTTGCATAAGCACAACTGCATCTCGAACAACATCATTGCATTATGGGGGAAAGCTAACATGTGCTAGCTTTCCCTCTTGCACAAACACAAACGCATCTCTAACATCATTCCATCGTGGGGGAAAGCTAGCACATACTATCTTTCCATATTGCACAAGCACAAACGCTTCTCAAACAACATCATTCCACCATGTGCTAGCTTTCCACCTTGCACAAGCACAAGTACATCTGGAACAATATGATTCCACTGTGGGGGAAAGCTAGTGCATCTCGAAAAATATCATTCCACCCATTGGAAAGCTAGTGTGTGCTAGCTTTCCCTCTTGCACAAACACAAATGCATCTCGAACAACATCATTCCACTTTGAGGAAAAGCTAGCGTGTGCTAGCTTTCCATCTTGCACAAACACAAGCGCATCTCGAACAACATGTATCCACTAGTGTTATATTTCCCTCTTGTGTTAGCTAGTGTGTGTTAGATTTTCCTCTTGCACAAGCACAAGTGCATCTTGAATATCATTCCACCATGGGGAAAACCTAGCCCGTACTAGTTTTCCATCTTGCACAAGCACAAGCGCATCTTGAATAACATCATTCCACCATGGGGGAAAGCTAGTGCCTGCTAGTTTTTCCTCTTTCACAAGCACAAATGCATCTCGAACAACATCATTCCATTGTGGAGGAAAGCTAACGTGTAATGGTTTTCCCTTTTGCACAAGCACAAGCGCATCTTGAACGTCATTCCATCGTGGGGGGAAGATAGTGTGTGCACATCTCGAATAACATCATTCGAGACTGCTAGCTTTCCCTCTTGCACAAACACAAGCGCATCTCGAACAACATTACTCCAACGTGGGGGAAAGCTAGTGTGTGCTATCTTTTCCTCTTGCAAAAGCACAAGCGCATCAAACAACATCATTCCACCGTGGGGGAAAGCTAGTGATTTCCCTCTTTCATAAGCACAACTGCATCTCGAACAACATCATTGCATTGTTGGGGAAAGCTAACATGTGCTAGCTTTCCTTCTTGCACAAACACAAACGCATCTCTAACATCATTCCATCGTGGGGGAAAGCTAGCACATGCTAGTTTTCCATATTGCACAAGCACAAGCGCTTCTCAAACAACATCATCCCACCATGTGCTAGCTTTCCACCTTGCACAAACACAAGTACATATTGAACAATATCATTCCATTGTGGGGGAAAGCTAGCATGTGCTAGTTTTTCCTCTTGCAAAAGCACAAGTGCATCTCAAACAACATCATTCCACTGTGGGGGAAACCTAGTGATTTCCCTCTTGCATAAGCACAACTGCATCTCGAACAACATCATTGCATTGTGGGGGAAAGCTAACATCTACTAGCTTTCCCTCTTGCACAAATACAAATGCATCTCTAACATCATTCCATCGTGGGGGAAAGCTAGCACATACTAGCTTTCCATATTGCACAAGCACAAGTGCTTCTCAAACAACATCATTCCACCATGTGCTAGCTTTCCGCCTTGCACAAGCACAAGTACATCTTGAACAATATGATTCCACTGTGGGGGAAAGCTAGTGCATCTCGAAAAATATCATTCCACCCATTGGAAAGCTAGTGTGTGCTAGCTTTCCCTCTTGCACAAACACAAACGCATCTCAAACAACATCATTCCAATGTGAGGAAAAGCTAGCGTGTGCTAGCTTTCCATCTTGCACAAACACAAGTGCATCTCGAACAACATGTATCCACTAGTGTTAGATTTCCCTCTTGTGTTAGCTAGTGTGTGTTAGATTTTCCTCTTGCACAAGCACAAGTGCATCTCGAACATCATTCCACCATGGGGAAAACCTAGCGCATACTAGTTTTCCATCTTGCACAAGCACAAGCGCATCTTGAATAACATCATTCCATCATGGGGGAAAGCTAGTGCGTGCTAGTTTTTCCTCTTGCACAAGCACAAACGCATCTCGAACAAAATCATTCCATTATGGAGTAAAGCTAATGTGTAATGGTTTTCCCTTTTGCACAAGCACAAGCGCATCTCGAACATCATTCCATCGTGGGGGGAAGATAGTGTGTGCTAGCTTTCCCTCTTGCACAAGCACAATTTCATCTCGAACAACATCATTCCACCATGGGGGGAAGTTAGTGTGTGCTAGCTTTCCCTCCTTCACAAGTACAAGTTCATCTCGAACAACATCATTCCATCATGAGGGAAAGATAGCGCATGTTAGCTTTCCATATTGCATGAGCACAAGTGCTTCTCGAACAACATCATTCCACCGTGGCAGAAAGCTAAAGCATGCTAGCTTTTCGTCTTGCAAAAGAAAAAGTTCATCTCAAACATCATTCCACCGTGGGGGAATGCTAGTGCATGCTAGCTTTGCCTCTTGCACAAGTGCATCTCGAACAACATCATTCCATTGAGGGGGAAATCTAGTGCATTATATATTTCCCTCATKCACAARCACAAGTGCATMTTGAACATCATTYCACTAAGRGGGAAARMTAACATGTACTAKCTTTCCCTCTTGCACAAKCACAAKCACATCTCGAACAACATCATTTCACYGTGGTGGAAAGCTAGCACGTGCTAGATWTCCYYCTMGCACAAGCTCAAAAGCATCTCAAACAACATAATTCCATCGTGGTGGAAWGCTAGCATGTYCWAGYTTTCCCTCTTGCACATGCACAAGCACAAAYGCATCTTGAACAACATCATTCCACTGTGGGGGAAAGCTAGTGTATGGTAGCTTTCTCTCTTGCACAAGCACAAGCACAAGCACATCTCGAACATCATTCCACCATGGGGGAATGCTWGTGCATGCTAGCTTTTCCTCTTGCACAAGTGAATCTCAAACAACATCATTCCATTGAGGGAAAATTTAGTGCATTATATATTTCCCTCATGCACAAGCACAAGTGCATCTTGAACATCATTCCACTAAGGGGGAAAGCTAACATGTACTATCTTTCCCTCTTGCACAAGCACAAGCACATCTCGAACAACATCATTTCACCTTGATGGAAAGCTAGCTTTCCTTCTTGCACAAGCACAAACGCATCTCGAACAACATAATTCCATCGTGGTGGAAAGCTACCATGTCCTAGCTTTCTCTCTTGCACATGCACAAGCACAAACACATCTCGAACAACATCATTCCACTGTGGGGGAAGGCTAGTGTATGTTAGCTTTCCCTCTTGCACAAGCACAAGCACAAGCACATCTCGAACAACATCATTCCAGTATGCTAGCTTTCCCTCTAGCACAAGCACAAGCGCATATCGAATAACATCATTCCAGCATGGGGGAAAGCTAGTGCATGCTAGCTTTCCCTCCTTCACAAGTAGAAGTTCATCTCGAACATCATTCCACTGTGGAGGAAAGTTAGCGCATGCTAGCTTTCCGTCTTACAAAAGCATGAGCACTTCTCGAACAACATCATTCCATCATGGGGGAAGCTAGCGCATGCTAGATTTTCGTCTCACATAAGCACGAGTACATCTTGAACAACATCATTCCACCTTGGGGGAAAGCTACCACGTGCTACCTTTCCCTCTTGCACAAGCACAAGCACATCTCGAAAACTATCATTCCACCATGGGCGGAAGCTAGCATGTACTAGATTTCCCTCTTGTACAAATACAAGGGCATCTCAAACATCATTCTAGTGTGGGGGAGAGCTAGCGTGTGCTAGCTTTCCAACTTGCACAAGCACAATCACATCTCGAATAACATCATTCGAGAGTGCTAGCTTTCCCTCTTGCACAAACATGAACAACATTACTCCAACGTGGGGGAAATCTAGCGTGTGCTATCTTTTCCTCTTGCAAAAGAACAAGAGCATCTCAAATAACATCATTCCACCGTGGGGGAAAGCTAGTGATTTCCCTCTTGCATAAGCACAACTGCATCTCGAACAACATCATTGCATTGTTGGGGAAAGCTAACATGTGCTAGCTTTCCCTCTTGCACAAATACAAACGCATCTCTAACATCATTCCATCATGGGGGAAAGCTAGCACATGCTAGTTTTCCATATTGCACAAGCACAAGCGCTTCTCAAACAACATCATTCCACCATGTGCTAGCTTTCTGCCTTGCACAAACACAAGTACATATTGAACAATATCATTCCACTGTGGGGGAAAGCTCGTGCATCTAGAAAAATATCATTCCACCCATTGGAAAGCTAGTGTGTGCTAGCTGTCTGTCTTGCACAAACACAAACGCATCTCGAACAACATCATTCCACTATGAGGAAAATCTAGCGTGTGCTAGCTTTCCATCTTGCACAAATGCAAGCGCATCTTGAACAACATATTTCCCTCTTGCAGAAGCATAAGTGCATCTCAAACAACATCATTCCACCGTGGGGGAAATCTAACATGTACTTTCTTTCCCACTTGCAAAAGTGCAAGCACCTCTCGAACAACATCATTCCACTGTGGGGGAAAGCTAGTGTGTACAAGCTTTCCCTTTTGCACAAGCACAAACACATTTGGAACAACATCGTTCCACTGTGGGGGATAGCTAGTGCGTGCTAGCTTTCCGTCTTGCACAAATGCATCTCAAACATCATTCTATCATGGGGGAAAGCTAGTGCATGCTAGCTTTCCCTCTTGCACAAACAAAAATGCATATCAAATAACATCATTCCACCATGTGGCAAAGCTAACGCGTGCTAGTTTTTTCTCCTTCACAAGCACAGGTTCATCTCGAACAACATCATTCCATCGTGTTAGCTTTTTGTCTTGCACATGCATAGGATTTTCTCGAACATCATTGCACCATGGGAGAAAGCTAGTGTGTGCTAACTTTCCATCTTGCACAAGGACAAGTACATCTCGGACAAGATCATTCCACCATGGGGGAAAGCTAGCACATGTTAGCTTTCTCTATAGCACAAACGCATCTCGAAAAGTATCATTCCACCATGGAGGAAAGCTAGCATGCATGCTAGCTTTCCCTCTTACACAAACACAAATGCATCTCGAGCATCATTCCACCATGGGGAAAAGCTAGTGCATGCTAGCTTTCCCTCTTGCACAAGCACAAATGCATCCTGAAGCTAGTGCATGCTAGTTTTCCCTCTTGCACAAGCACAAGCATATCTCGAACAACATCATTCCACCGTGGGGGAAAGCATGTGTTAGCTTTCCCTCTTGCAAAAGCAGAAACACATCTTGAACATCATTCCAATGTGGGGGAAAGCTAGTGCATGTTGTGTTATCTTTTCGTCTTCAATAAGCACAAGTACATCTCGAACAATATTATTCCACTAAAGGGGAAAACTAGTGCGTAATAACTTTCCCTCTTGCACAAGTACAAGCGCATCTCGAAAAATATAATTCCACCCATGGGAAAGTTTGCGTGTGTTATCTTTCCCTCTTGCACAAGCACAAATGAAAGCGACATCATTCCACCGAGGGGGAAAGCTAGTGTGTGCTAGCTTTCAGTCTTGCACAAGCATAAGCGCATCTCGAAAAACACCATTCCGCTAAGGGGGAAAGCTAGTTTCCCTCTTGCAGAAGCAGAGGTGCATCTCAAACAACATCATTCCACAGTCAGGGAAAGCTAGAGCATGCTAGCTTTTCCTCTTGCAAAAGCACAAGTGCACCTCAAACATCATTCCACTATGGGGTAAAGCTAGCGCATGCTAGTTTTCCCTTTTGCACAAGCAAAAATGCATCTTGAACAACATCATTCCACCGTGGGGGAAAGTTATCGTGTGTGAGTTTTTTGTCTTGCACAAACACAAGTGCATCTTGAACAACATCATTCCACAGTGGGGGAAAGCTAGTGCGTGTTAGTTGTCCCTCTTGTATAGCTTTCCCTCCTTCACAAGCACAAGTACATCTTGAACAACATCATTCCATCGTGATGGAAAGCTAGAGTGTTATATCTTTAAGTCTTGCACAAGCACAAGGGCATCTTGAATAACATCATTCTATTGTGTGGAAAGCTAGGTGCATGTTAGCTTTCCCTTTTCCAGAAACACAAGTTCATCTCAAACAACATCATTCCACTGTGGGGGAAATCTAGTGCATGCTTTCTTTCCCTCTTGCAAAAGCTCAAGCGCATCTGGAACAATATCATTCCACTATGGGGGAAAGCTAGCCCGTGCGAATTTTCCCTTTTGTACAAGCACAAACACATCTGGAACAACATCATTCCATTGTGGGGGAAAGCTAGCGGATGTGTTTGTGCTTGTACAAAAGGGAAAACTGTTAAGAACCAAACATCAATATAGCATAGAAAAACCTCAAGAAGAGTACTCAACACCTTGAAAAAGAGATAATATCAGATAATAAGCCTCTTCGAGGGGGCAACCTCCTTTTACCCCACTTAAATGTTCAAGTACAAGATGATTCAAAATGAAAATGTCTCCTTGGTATATATAGGAGACTAGGAGGTTTTAATGGCCTAAAGCCGACATAAA
>JASDQU010391780.1:912-10976 GCA_032191745.1 Picea mariana | reverse complement strand
TTGCCTCAGCCTCTGGACTTCATGCTAAAGTTGAGTCGCTAGATTCTTAAGTTGGGGGCTAAGTACCAACCATGTGAATTCGTAGATAATGCGTTGGGAAGTTCAAGCATAGTTTTCTATGGTTCAAGCTTGTGTAAAAATGAAACCACTTACCTCATGCATAATTTCCTCTGGTTCAAGCTTTTGTAAAAATGAAACCAGGTCCAAGCATAATTTCCTCTGGTTCAAGATTGTGTAAAAATGAAACCAGGTCGAAGCATAGTTTTGTTTAGTTTTTAAGCTTGTGTAAAAATTAAAATCTATTCCAAGCATAGTTTTGTCTTGTTTTAAAGCTTGCGTAAAATTGAAAACAATCCTGAGCTTAGTCTTTGTTCTTTCTCATGCTCATAAATACATGAGAATAAATTACCGAGCTTAGTCTTTGTTCTTTCTCATGCTTGTAAATACGTGAGAATGTAACCGAGTATACTTTTATCACTTTTTTGGACTCGTAAAGGTTATACGAAAAAGGAACCCATTGGAGTTCTCTTTAAGCTCTTTTCAGACTCTCTAAACATGAAAAGATTGCCGAGCGACCTTGCTATTTTCACGCTCGTTAAAGTATTTGAAGAAAGCGTCTGTTGGGCGATAATTTATCTCTTTTTCGGTCTCATCAGACTATTTTACGAAAATAATGTGTAACACCCCCCCAACTAGATCAAAGAACCAAATAAAAAACTCAATTGTCCAGCCATCCAGGCCTGGACTCTTATCCACTTTGAAACTAGCTAAAACTTTCCTTAGTTCCCCCAAGTTTATGGAATAAACAAGGCTTCAACTTTGGCTTTAGTTACCAGTCTATAGAAAAGACCGACCAATTTAATTTGATCCCTTGTAGAAGGAGTAGCTAGATCATATAAAATCCCTCTTTCAATAAAATCACACCACAAGTAAGAAACGGAGCTAGATCATATAAATTTGGGTCCCAAGTAACCAACAAACCACCTGAATTTCCAACCAAATTGACAGCACAGCTAAACCAAGTTGGACATATTGCATGCATGAAAGTTCTGGTTTTTTTGGAGTGGACCAAAGTTTCCTGAATAAAAATCATGTCAGGGTGTGTTCTATCCAGAACATGACAAACAGAGGCCAATTTTAGGGTGCCTCCAGTCCCTCTAAGGTTGAGAGAGAACAAGATCATTATTTTTCCCGTGCCAGGGCCTTCAATGCTCTAAGTGCCCCACCATCCATGGTAGTACGAGGATTTGTTTCCAAAGAGGACAAGGTTGCGGACTTTTTATGGGCACTCCTAGTCTTAAACGGTGAGCGTTCAATACCCAGGCCCCTCGACTAGGCGAACTCCTTCCAAGCCACTTCAGCAAGAGAGTGCGAAGAGCTAGCCTCCCCATCACCAGTAGTAGGGCCTGGAATAGATTTACCAAGATAAACGGGCAACTGAACAGTGGATTTTTTATCATGAATAAAAGGTAATAATGACTCAAGGACTGCAGTAAGGGAGGTTTCATCGTCATTCAGTTCCCGATAGCCAGAAGAGGAAACTCCAACTGGTAGACAAGGGGACCCGTGAGAGTGATCTGACGGACTAGGAATAGTATTTACCAAGTGATGAACCGTCGAGATAACCTTAACACAAGACTCAACTTGACAAACAGGAGCAGTTAAAGAGTCAATTCCCATAGGACAAACCGGCATGGACACCTTGACCGCCTAATGCTCAGTACTCAAGCCAGTAGGAACATTATCCCCCCTGTCAACTAAAGGGGACACATCATCTTTGATAGTGGCGAGCTTTAGCCAGTCTAAAGAGTTCAGAGCACCTCGTTCCCACAAAGACGAAGAAGAAAAAAGAGTAGGACAATGTGTTTTTAACTTACCCGTCAGCAAACCCATTGACTCTGACTGGCTGGATTCTTCCTGTGCCAGGTGTAAGGGTCTGTTATCATAGAAACCACTGTCCAAAGAAGAGTCAGGTGACCCACTTAAGAATTCTGAGACTTCAAGCTCAACTTCTTAAACGCCGAAACCTTTACAATCCCGCCTCAAGTGAATGGTGCTTCGGCAAAAACTGCACCTAAAAGGAATGCCTAAGTAGTCCAGGCGTTGAAGTATGCAGCGACCCCTTCACTCGATCTCAATGAATTCCGGAAGTCTAAGGTGGATATCCAATTCAACCAGGATTCTGCCAACTTTCCTAGAAGTTGCAGAAAGGGAAGCCCTGTCAACCATGATAAACTTCCCAAGTGAGTTTCTGATGGCCTGCAATGCTCCTTTGTTCCAAAGTTGCAAAGGTAACCCAGGAAAAATCACCCAACGATGTCTAAGGGAAAAATACTCAGTCATCGGATCGAAAGCCACCCTCCAGCATTTTAACATAAGACTGCTACCTCCATTGACCCACCTATTTTCCAAAAGCAACGAGGCGTCCTCCGGCGAGTTACATAAGAAACTGAACCAACCTTTAGATAAGAATAGGACTTCTGGAGTATATCCTAACAAGGGTGACCAGACCTGTTCAACCCAGATAGGAAGCGTCACCTTGCACAAGTTCCCATAGGAAAATATCCTAATCAAGCCACATAAATCCATTATGCATGTCTCCTCCAGACCTATATCGGACCCTAAAACCATCTGCTTCACCACCTTATTAGGTTTCCACTGTCTGTGACTTTTTCGTGGTGAAATAACCGGTCTAAACACCTTCCTACGAGCACCTAATAAGCCAACGTCTCTTTATTTAGCTCTTGGATTGCTCACGGCAGAGATCTTCTTCACCTTCGGAAAGGAATCTGTCAAGCCCGGAAGGAATTCTGAGAATGAGGGTGTATCACTAGTAAGCCCGCTAAGGGGATGAGGAAAGGTAGCAGGCGGGTCAATGGAAGAATGAGTTAAGTTTTGTGTATGCTCCCCCAAGGTATCCACCTTATGGAAAAGACCTTCCTCATGCCAAAAACCTTCATCGGCCTATCCCATTAACTCCCTTATGTCATCATTAATACTCGTCAACTGAGAAAGGGCCATTTGAAAGCCACCTGGGATCCACTAAAAAAGCAGCTCCAAATCTGAGAGACCATACACCCCAGAAACTAGGAGAAGCATTAAAGGGATGTTTAATGAGGAACCAAGCAACATTAACGAGAAAAATCCACTTGTACTCAACCTAAAAGTTCCACTAGCGACATTAAACCTCCCAGTTCCAGGATGGCCAAAAACTCAGTTTCCAAGAATAGAAATAAATGAAGGTAATAGAGAGCAAGGCCAGGTTAATAAAAACACCACCTACCTGAATCCCGACTAACAGAGAACCACTACTATGGAGGAGGCCCAACTAAACTAAAGAGGAGCTAGCAAACTAGGGAAAATAAAAGAACCCCCGAGAACAGTAACTACAAAAACTAAAACAGTAGAGTAGTTGAATTGTGAGTAACAAGCACTAAAAGGAAAAGATAGCAGGAAGAGAACTCCCCGTTAGCGCAACCTCCATTAGCTAGTGCTCCAAAGTTACAGGTAGTCGGCCCTGGTTCTAAGAAGTGAATCCCGCCAATCACCATTTTTCAAAAATCCCAAGACTAGCATGTCCCATGCGCAAGACCCGAACATATGAGTCATTTCTACTTATTCTGAACTTATACTTTAATCACTTTTGAATTATAATAACTTTTGAAGAATGGAATTTCTTTGGTCATCGTACATCGTTAAAAAAATTATAACCTTTACTTGAATTAGCATGAAATTGGGTAAGGGAATCTTGAAAGGATGAAAATGAAATTGGTAAGGGAATATTGAAAGGATGAAAATGGGTAGGGGAATATTGAAAGGAATTTGGGTGTTTTCATTGTAAAATGGAGAAATTGTAATTGTAATTTTTACTTAGGTTGGTTGGTTGAGGAGGTTGTGAGACTTATATGAATAAAGGTAAAATTGTCTTTATTTAATGCTTTGAACCATGTTGCACTATTAAAAGGGAATGACAAATTGAAACCCAAATGTTCTTTAAGATTTACAATGAGACTTTTGGTTGTGTCTTGAAACAATTTTATAGGTATTTATAAGCCATATAGATGTAAAAACCAAAATAATGGTGTCTAACATTATTAACTACAATGTTGTGAGCTAGTGTTAATTTTAAATGGAGTAATATCTTACATAATTTATTCATAAAAATAGGTGAGATTTACCCACTATATATTTCTATTGAACTTTATTCATATATGTTGAACTTAAAATAGTGGTGATCGCCTTCAATTTTCAGCATAACATGGACTTGATGCATGTAATATCGTGGTGAGATTGTTTTAGCAAAGAATGATCAAGTTGAAAGTGACGACCTCCATTGACTACCAGAGGCATCTTCATAACAACAATATATACATTGATTTTCAAGTTCTCTTGAAACGATTTGTTTGGATTTTTATTTATTGCCCTATCTTGGTCTTTAGATGTCATTATTGTTGCATGCATACAAAGATGATCAAGAATCCATATATATCAAAGGAGATATGTTGCACAAATATATGAGGAAATTCAAATAAAAGATTATAGGCTTTGGAAAGAACATTGATTGACCCCATGATGAAATGTTCTACACATGAACAAAAAAGTATCTACATCTACTATCTTCGGACATGGGACATTACATTGTATTATATATTGTCACACTAAGGTATAATTTATGGGATCTCAATTTGCTCAACCTTACCTTGGGCAAAGATAATCCTAACTATTGATATGACAATGTCTAGACAAAAAGAAAGAATACAACTTTCACATTTTATGTTTCAAGTAATAGAGGATGAAGATCAAGAGGGGGTCTTTAATCAATTGATTTGAACATCATCAAAGTAGGGAGAGAAGTCATGATTCAATTTGACACCACTCATATCACTTCTAAGTACCAGTATCATCTAATTCAACCTAACTTAATTTGCATATATGCAAACCTCAAATCACTTAAAGTACATAAATTACACACCAATGAATTCACTAGATGACCATGTTTGGGAAACAAGCCATCCACAAGTAGAGTCATATCAAGGCCTGGTTGATGAATGTCCATAGAATGCTCAAATAATTCTCCACAAAAAGTCTCTTACACTTGTTTCTTCAAAGAACCTTTATTGTCCTCACTCACCGATGCATCATCATATGAGCTATGTGTGGGAGAAAAGACTTTCCACAACCTAATAATTTTGATGTTAGAGTTTTGGCATACTGCATGCATGCCCAAACTCTTGGTAAACCTACTACAACTAAACTAATCCTTATGTCGTATCAAACCTTTGTATTTTGTTTTTACATTCTCATGTGTGAAACATTTTGGCACTGTATAAGTGGTGGAATCCATACAAACACAGCTTTAAGAATATTTTCCCAACCATTAAGAAAACATAATCTCCCCCTCTATTCCTTAAAGTTTTACAAACCCCCTCAATAAAACGATTGAACAAATACAATAACTTCTTTTTTTAGAGATTGAAAAATATCCATTAAAATCATTAGAATCATTTGCATGTTCGTTGTTGAATAGAGATAAAATAATGAGCTAGTCATTTGCAAAAAAATGACTAGTTAACAAAATGTATCTTTTATAATAAGCTACATTTAGTTGTATCTTTATAAGCTACATTTGGTTCAAGACATTTGGAAATTGATAAAAATTAATATCAACGATATCACTAACTATTAAAATAAATAATTAAAATATACATATTACTAATTATTAAAATATACAATTTTAAAAAATAAATTTATTAAGATTGTTTGAGAAATCTCCGTGATCATTTTGATATCAATTTTAATAATTACTCTCACTACAAAAATATTAAAACTCAAATTAAATTTAGTTGAAGATATTTAAAAATTAAAAAAAATGAATATCAGTGCTATCACTAATTATTAAAATATATATATACTATTTTTAAAAAAAATTAAATAAATTTAATTAAAATATTTAAAATCCAATGGAAATAAATATTAACAATATTAAAAAATTAAATAATTAAAACATTTAATTTTATTTAATGACACATGACATAATCCAATTTGTCATGACATAATCCAATTTATCATTTAAATTTTTTAAATGACATAATCCAGTTTGTCATGACATAATCCAGTTTGTTTGACATAATCCATATAATTTAAATTTTTTAAAAATACTTATTATTTTTATTTAATCAATGTAATTAATATTATTAAGAACACCAACAAATTTTAATTAAATAAATAACTGTATAAAAATTTATTTAGGTAAAGAAGGTAGTGAACACAACTATGCTTATGGAGAATGTCACCGTCATTTAACTCAAACTCAAGGCTTGTGAAGCTTTTAAAGGCCATTCGAGCTTGAATTTGAACTCAAAACCCTATAATAATAATAAGAGTAGTAGCTGAATGGGAAGCACAGAAGAACCAAAGTGCAAGAGCACCATAACAATCATATTTCTTCTCTTCTCTAGAAACATCCCCTGCTTCCTTCTTCTAAAGAAAAAAGGTAAATGTTACATTTTTTCTTTCTTTATTCATTTTTTTAGGGCTTCTTGAGGATTCGAACTGTGGATTTAGTATTACCCTACTTCTTGAGGGTTACTAATTCTTTTTTTTTGGCGTGTTGGATTTTTTATCTTAATTTTAGATTTAAGAGGGAAATGTTTTATGCAATTCTTGTTTTATTGACTATGCAAGCATGCACTAGTCATGACAACCACTTGTGATCACATGTACAATGTTTATGTTTCCTTCTACAATTTCTAGAACATAGCAGTGTTGAAATTGGTTCAAGTAGAATGTCATCTATATATCATGGTTGTAGTCAAATAGTGAATACCAAAATGCAGTTTTTGAGGTTTCTGACGTTATTAAGCAAGATGAGAAACATAAGAATGTGCATTTTGATAATATCACAACTAAGTTGAACAAACTTAGTTATAAACTCAACTATAATCATTATAACCTTATGTTTGTTGCACAAGGATCTACAAGAGGGTTACTATTCATAAGCTTGATGAATTGGCTACTAAGATTGTGGTTGTCATGACTGCAAACCATCACTATGTTCTAGTAAGTTAAAGAATCATTGTCTATATATTTTAGATTTAAAAGATTTAAATGGTTTGTGAATACATTGAAATGATGATCGCCTAGAAGATTTATCAATTGCTATGTTTTATTGATTTCTATACGTTAGTCGTAGTAAGTTACAAGGATGTTTGTCTCAAACCTCCATAAAGACAGCAAGAAATCGTTTTCTAAAACCTAAGTTGTCTTGTATACATGTGCATTTAGTACATGTATAACCCTTGATATAATGTGAAATGTTTATTCTCTAGGTAACTCATGCTGATCATGTTTCTAAGTTCTTTGCTTTATGCTACTAGTTTTTATTTAGACAGGGTTTTATGTGTTTCACTAATTTATTGAGATTGTTCGAGTATAGTTTTATGTGATGTTTATTGAGGCATTATGGTCTCTTGATTTAAAACAATGCATTTCGATTAACTATGTCAGTAAGGTCCATGAATTATTGTCATGAAAATCTTTTTGAGTGTAACATCTTGTTCTACTGAGCCTACTTTTACTGACATATTCTTTGAGGACGCTAGTGTGCAAGTGATCCAGTTATGGTACATTATGATTTCGTTTTGATTATGGGTTATATATGATGATGATGATGTGTTGTGACTTATTGTTATTTTGATGTATATGTATTGGCAGGTGCTATTAACAAGTGTGCATGAGTGTGCAGGACACATGACAAGTTATGGATGTTGATAGCATCAATGGACTTTCGTGGACTCTAGATTGAGTCAGGGAGTGGATTGTATTGTTTGAGTATTTCATTTTACGCACATGTAACATATGATTAATTACAGTATGATTTATGTATATGGATTATTGACATTGTTTTTGTTAGTGGATGTAGGCTTGACGGTGCTTGCTAATCCGACTCACATAAGGAGTAAAGGAATCATGCAAAAAAACCAGACATTTGAGGGAGAGGTGTAGCAACATCCATGTCACATCTTACTAGCACTCTCGTCGTGGTCTGAACTATAGGTTAAATATTACCTAGTTCAAGAGATCCACGATGTCATGAGGGTGGACTGAGACAATCGCTTACGAAGATTTCTAAGGGGCATGCAATAAGGTGGAGTCTGTATTCCTAAGAAGCCCTTGGTCTCTCACAAGGTCAACTGAGTGGAGTGTTAACTCCAAGGGTCGGACAAACTTCCAAAAACAGTCTAAGGTGAGTGGCACCCTTAGAGCATGGAGGTGCGTCTTGAAGGGCACATTGTGTACTTAAATCTCGAGTCAGTAAATCTAGGTGGCCTAGAAAATATTGAAATGATTAGACCTTGTTAGAATAAAATTATTAATTAAAACAATAAATTATTAATTATAAATCCTAACAAAAGTCTAAGCCTAAGTCTAAGACTAAATCTAGTCCGAATTTCAATAAAGGAATAAATGAATTATGACATAAGTTAAGATATTTGAGAATATAATCAAACTCAAGAAAAAAAAAAGGAATAAAATTTACTGAGTCTACTCTACTACTTGATCAAGTAGAACACGTGGCTTCACGTGTTAGAGTCATCCATCTGGCGATTTAACAATTGTGTGTTAATTACCTTAACCTATCACGGATATTATAACTGCTCTCACCTTCATTTAAGGATACTCCATAATTAACCGCTCATAATTTATTGATTCCTAATCTAAGCTACTTAATTCCAGTCAGTATCAATTACTCAGAATGAGAACATAAGGTCGTGTTGGGTGTCAAATGGAGAGGATGTTGAAACTGATTGACTCGCATCCCTGACTCATGTCCGAATAATGATTTAAAGTTGTGCTCAACCACACCTTAGAATGCGCACGACCTTGTATCAAATCTAAGAATCTTTATTAAAATAATTGGAGCAATCCTTCAATGACGAAGTGTTATCATGGGCATTGATTCTTAGTTAATTTTTATACCTTCGTTTTATTGATCTGAATTTGCAAGTGGAAATGTTTGAAGGAGTGTACTTATTTATTTAGTTGATATGCATAAGGTTTATCATTGATTTGTCTATGGGCTTTTAAGGATAATTATTATTCATTCTAAGTGATTATATTCTAAGTGATTATATAAAGGTTAACACATTAAATGGTGAAATTGGACATTGAATTTTTTTAATGCATAATTAGTTATAAGTGAATACTTATATTGTATAAGTTTAATTTTGAGTGTTAAGACTTCTTGCGGTTTAATAAATTCATTTATTTTAACAAGTATGACACCACTCATAAGACAAAGATAGAGTAAAATATTTAAATTATTGGTTCAACTAATCAATGAACAACTTAGATTGTAATATGGTATTAATGATTTATTTTTATTATATGAGTATAAGTTTGTAATAAGAATTCCCTTTTATATGGGAGTCTTCAATTGTAGGTTATTTAGAAATATAAATATGAATTTCATTTTTATTAAATTTTACAAATACTTTAGAAGCTCAGTAAATTTGGGTTCTTTCATATAGTGAGTATTGAACAATTTGATTGAGACATGATTAAGTATCTTACTGTTGAATTTTAGTATTGAGTATAGGCTAGATTTGGTTATGGGAGTAGATATCTCCATGTTCCTCAGAACAGTCACCGGTCATGAGACCTTAAGTGGTCAAAATCAATAGGATGAATCCTGGACTTGAGCGTTGATTATGTGTCTCAGAGGTACTAACCTTGCAGGTAGGTTGGGCAGGTAGACATCTTGTTATTTTTATGCGATGCAAATAGTCTTTAGTGATAGTGATGATGAATCTATTGTTGTCGTGTTGTGATGTAGAGGAGAATAGAATGTGTATTATTGAAGTATGTTAATGTCATGTAACTTTTGTTGTAATGATGTTTCAAGAAAAAAAAAAAAATCTCTATTGTACTCACTACATTGGTGTCGTAATGGAGGGGACATTACATTGAGTGTGTTATAATCTCATTCTTTTTCATGTTTTATATTTGGCACAATTAAGTAGCTACTCCCTTATCAATATGGCAGATAATAACATTGAAGGTAT
>JASDQU010391779.1:7741-18717 GCA_032191745.1 Picea mariana | reverse complement strand
CTTGTCCTTTATTTTCTCAATGCTCGTAGACGTACTTGGTTTTTTCTGATCATTCAATTGAGCATGCAATTCCATTAATGCCACAACAAATTTGGAAGGTTCGACATTTGCATTCAACTAAAATGTGAAAACCTTTTTGTGTGCCAAAGGTAATTTCTCTTGAATTTCCACCACTACATGTGTTGTAACCTGATGTTGTAAGCTTGGTTTTACCAACAGATCATTTATCGTTTGTAAATCAACATGATCTACCTCTTGGATAACACTCTGTACACTCTATCTATTTTTCTTTTAATTATCTTTGCTCCTTTCAATCTCTATTTGTCCAAGTGTATCAGGGATAGCACTGCCATCAAACTTAGCCATTTCCATCTCTACAGCTGAGAGAGTGTTAAGACAAGCTTCCTTTGCTTCTCTAGCCAACTTCTTACTTTCTTCAAGATATGTTTCCCATACCTTTAAATCCATTTCTCACTTTATCTGATCATACTGTGAAAAAGGCGCAAGCCCAGGTACATTATTTTTTGGTCTCCATACTATGAATTCTTGGAATTTGGACCTAGATGTATAGGCTTTCGTCTCCTTTTCATGAATATTATTCAAGAAATTATTAATCACTTGATAATGTCTTTGAATAATATCCATATTTTGGTATAGGTCTTTCTAGACAATTTCCAGCTTTCCATTTATTTCAGATGCTTTCTTCTTAAATGCAGTGATACTCATTCCTATGTTCTCAAATAAATTTATTCGAGACTGCAATTTCTCTATTAACTTGTCTCTATGGGAAAGCACAGTATTTCTCACCTATTGATTTTGAACACTTAATTCCAGTTTTTCTTCTATCTGCCTTATCTATTGCTCAAAACCCTACCTGATTTGCTATGTGTCAAAATTGATTTTATTTCTGGCAACCATTTCCATATGTTGCATATCATTATGCAATTTTTCAACCAGAAGACTCTTTTGTTCCAGTTGTTTTGTGAGATTATCCACTGACCACTGGTTAGCAGTTGTAAAGGCTCCCAATGACTCTGCAACTTATTTTTCAAATTCAGGTTCACTCTGTCCCTGTCCATCATATATCATTTTCTGCTTTTTTGTAATTACTCCTTCTTTATGTTGAACTTCCTTTATTATGATAGCCTTCCTTTTCTTGTTGAAAAATAAATTTGATGGAGGCATTTCTTCAAGTTTAATAGGTGTGAGGTCATCTATATTAATAATCTTTGAACCAAGTAACTCAAAAATTATTGCTAGAGGAGTTACTGATGGTATGGGATAACTGAGTGCAATAGATCCTTATGGTTTTGTGGCATCTTTCACTAGAGTTTTATTATTTGGTGATGAGAAAGGAAAAGTATGCTCGATATTCATCAAAGAATCAAATGATGCTAATAGTTTTTTTCTCATCTTTACCTAGTATTGATATTATTGCATCTTTGGATAATGTATCTGATTTCTTCTCCCCTTCCTTATCCTTTTCCTCATGCAAGCTATGTTTCTTGGGCTCTGTCAATTCTGTCACCTGTAAAGTTAGATTGTGTTCTCCCTGCAAGACCTTGGGTAGACTATTCATTTTGTGCTTCTGAAAAATGAGGAAGCATGATTGTTGATCTTGAGGCAAATTTTGAAATATGCTTTCAACTTCATCATATGATCTTACTCCTCTGAAAATTTCTTCATAGGGGGAATCTTCATGTATATATCTTTTCATATTGAGTTGAGCTAGATGATTTTCAGCCACCCTATGAGGATCATGCCTTTTATACTCAATATAAACCAATTTGATATCTTCTAAGGCTGAAGCTTCAACCTTAGCATGTCCAAAATTAGATAACAAAAACACGCCAACTTGTATGGGAAAGGTTGGCCACACTCTCTTCTATGCCACCTTCAATTCTTTAGTTATTGCTCCTGAGACTGTTTGATAAGCTACTTCTCTGCAAACCAGTATGTCAAGTAGGAATCTGGGGAGAGCATGCAGATATAAATAACTGTCAAAAACTATGATATAAGAAAAAATTTACTCAACATACCAATCCGCGATAGTACCCAAATTTCCAATGATCTGTTCTGAAATTATGGGGGGAGGTTGTCCATAAATAGCTTCATGAATTGGGATTACTACATAATGAAAAATTTCATAGAAGAAATCCTTTGAATTTTCCTCCCATAATTTAGAATGATAAAAATGTATGCGCACGGTGCTAATCGAAGTCCAGCTCCAATTCATGAGAGGAAATGGAGTCATGAAACAAATTGCGTCCATAATGAATGTAGACATATAAAAGGGGGCATGTTCTGCTTTAGATTTTAGCATCTTGTATTGCATAATTTCCTTGGCTAAAATGTTGGATAAAAAATTTCCCCAATCAAAAGCGTAACCCTCAGCAACCTCATGGATTATGGGAACCCATTCTACAGTAAAATGCGCAGAATTTTTCCTACCAAAAATTCTACAGAGCATCATGGAAATATACATGATATGAGCATCACAGGATGTTGTAGAATATACACCATGGGTATCAGATTTAAACTTGCTTGGATTACCCCACCGGGTTTTCACTATATCGTGGACGGTTCTATCATATGTAGTGCATTCCTCATCCTCAAACTCAATATAAACAATGAATTGTAGGTATATTTGGGTTTAGAAGATAATTTATACATTACTTGAATATCCTCGGGTCGAAAAGAGCCATCTAAGGTCTTATGGGGATTGAAGATGCTTCTTGCTGGGATATCCACGTGTTCCATGTCCCAGCTTATCATATTAGTGTAAGGCATAAGTTTAGGTCGAGCAACAACTTTATGTAATTCGGACTCCGCCACATGTCTAATCTTAGCTGAAAATCTATCATCGTCTTCTTCCGTTGAAGCATCTGGACAGAGAGAATTAGAAATTTCATGCTCCAAAATGTCATAAAATTGTTTCCAATATTTGATGGTGTCTGTCGATCGAGCAGTAGTATCTGAGAGTATATCTGCATTTGGGTTTGATTCGTCAGTTGATAAATCTTGCTTCTTTCCTATTTTGTGCGGTGCCATGATTTTCGAAAGATGAAGTTAAGTTTTAACCTTCTTGCGAGAAGAAAAACCTGTAAGCTCACAATGTTGAATACAAAAATTTCAGATGCTAATGGCGAAATGATTTGAAACTTGAAAAATGAAATTTGAAATGCCTTTATTTACAGAAAAATTTAATGTCTAACTATATTTGTATTAATCTACTGACAGAGTAATCATTCCAAAATCTGTCAAATTTATTACTTAGCGGTCGCAAATTTCAAAACTTGTCCCAATCTTTAATCCTAGCCAAGGCCCAACATGCCAGCTAGGTGTATTATTAATGGATTTAATTAAGATAATGTACATTATACAGTGTACTTCGACGGTTCGGCATTCGGGGGTTATGATTCATGAAAGAAAAACAATGGATATCTTCTGGGGATTGAAGATGCTTCTTGTTGGGATATCCACGTGTTCCATGTCCCAGCTTATCATATCAGTGTAAGGCATAAGTTTAGGTAGAGAAACAACTTTATGTAATTCGGACTCCGCCACATGTCTAATCTTAGCTAAAAATCTATCATCGTCTTCTTCCATTGAAGCATCTGGGTAAAGAGAATTAGAAATTTCTTGCTCCAAAATGTCATAAACTTGTTTCCAATATTTGATGGCATCTATCGATCGAGCAGTAGTATCTAAGAGTATATCTGCATTTGGGTTTGATTCGTCAGTTGATAAATCTTGCTTCTTTCATGTTTTGCGCAACACCGTGATTTTCAAAAGATGAAGTTAAGTTTTAACCTTCCTGCGAGAAGAAAAACCTGTAAGCTCACAATGTCGAATTCAAAAATTCCAGATGCTAATGGTGAAATGATTTGAAACTTGAAAATTGAAATTTGAAATGCCTTCATTTACAGCAAAATTTAATGTCTAATTGTATTTGTATTAATCTACTAACAGAGTAATCATTCCAAAATCTGTCAGATTTATTACCTAGCGGCCGCAAATTTCAAAACTTATCCCAATCTTTAATCCTAGCCAAGGCCCAGCGGGCCAGCTAGGTGCATTATTAATGGATTTAGTTAAGATAATGTACATTGTACAGTGTACTTCGGCGGTTCGGCATCGGGGGTTATGATTCATGAAATAAAACTAATGGATATCTTCTGAAGGTCGAATCTACGGAGTGATTAATCATTACTTATCAGTAATCACGACTGGTTAAGCTTGTTTTAATTAATTAAGTTTTCTAAGTGTCTTATTTATCATGATCACAAGTTCTTCGGTATTCCGGTGCTCCATCATTTTTGAACCTATTCTTTGATTTATCTAAATCTCCTGGACTCAGATGTGGCAGTGATGTGGTAGTGATGACGTCACTTTCGATGACCTACCATGAAAAAGTTTAAAGCTGAGTGACATGTGTCACCTAAAAAAATGTGAATGATGATATGATCTGACAAAAATGCCCAAAAAGAGTGCCACGTGTTAGCCAAAATGAAGTTTATGACAAGTGGTTTGTGACTCATTAGTTGATTTTAATTTTTCAGTGAGTAGTAGTACTTCGTCAGTTCGGCATTCGGGGGTTTTGATTGCAAGACATTAGATATATCCCAAAGGTTGAATCTACAAAGTGATTACTTATCGTTAATCACGACTAGTTAAAACTTGTTTTAATTAATTAAGTTTTCTAAGTGTCTCATTATCTTATTTATCATGATCACAAGTGCTTCGATATGTCAGTGCTCCAGCGTTTTTAAACATGTTCTTTGATTTATCTTAATCTCCCAAAGAACAATCTCTCGAACTCAGATATGGCAGTGATGACGTCCCTTTCAATAATGTGTCATGAAAAAGGTGAGTGACATGTGTCACCTAAAAAAGTGCGAATGATATGACAAAAATGCCCAAAAAGAGTGCCATGTGTCAGCCAAAATGAAGTTTTTGACAGGTGGCATGTGACTCATCAACCAATTTTAATATTTCAGTGAGTAGTAGTACTTCGACAGTTCGACATTCAAGGGTTTTGATTGCAAGACAACAGATATCTCCCGAAGGCCGAATCTACGAAGTGATTACTTATCGTTAATCATGACTAGTTAAACTTGTTTTAATTAATTAAGTTTGTTAAGTGTCTCACTGTCTTTTTTATCATGATCACAACTTACAAGTGCTTCGATATTTCGGTGCTCCTGCATTTTTGAACATGTTCTTTGATTTATCTGAATCTCCCGAAGAACAATCTCCTGGACTCAGATGTGGCAGTGATGACGTCACTTTTTATGACGTGTCATGCAAAAGGTGAGTGACATATGTCACCTAAAAAAATGGGAATGATCTGACAAAAATGCCCAAAAAGAGTGTCATGTGTCAGCCAAAATTATTTTTTTGACAGGTGACCTGTGACTCATCAACCGATTTTATTTAAAATATTTTCACAGGAACCTATCTCCGTAGTGAATTTCTAAACGTTCTAATAGGGCATTCATTAAGTGCATATGCTAGTACTAGTATGGATTATTCCTCATGACCTAGTAGGGATTATCTTGATTAGTGATAGTTCCCACCCAGCCTCCAAAATAGCAGAGGAAGAAGGCTTCAGGTCATGACGAGTGACTGTTTGGGTTAGTGATTAGAGTAGATTAGTAGTTTTGTGTAACGTGTTTAAGTTTTTTAGCTTACCCACAGTTTGGATAAATTACTTGGGTGTTTTTAAATCATTCTCACAAGTTGGTGTTGAAACACAGTGTTCCAAAACCATTTTCCCAATGCTCATTGCTTGTTTGTTTCCATGCACGTCACACAAGTGTCATCTTGATCAGTGATAGAGCCCATAGACCCACCCAACCTCCAAGATAGTAGAGGCTTCAAGTCATGATGAGTGATTTTTTGGGTTAGTGAATGCCAATTGGAGTAGATCGTTAGTTTTGTGTTTCAGTTTTAACTTTTTGAGCTTAATCACAGACTACATTGTACAATTTGGATAAATTATTAAATTACCTAGGCGTTTTTAAATCATTCTCACAAGCTGGTGTTGAAATACGGTGTTTTAGCATCGTTTTCTCAATGCTTATTGCTTGTGTGTTTCCATGCACATTGCACAAGTGTCATCCTGATCAATGATAGAGCCCACCTAGCCTCCAAGATAGTAGAGGCTTCATGTTACGACGAGTGATTATTTGGGTTAGTGATTGGAGTAGATCAGTGGTTTTGTGTTTAAGTTTTTGAGCTTACCCACAATTTGGATAAATTACCTGGTCATTTTTAAATCGTTCTCACAAGTTGGTGCTAAAACATGGTGTTTCAGCACCATTTTTCCAATGTTCATTTCTTGTGTGTTTCCACTCACAAGTGTCATCCTGATCAGTGAATCAGTAATAGAGCCCACCCAGCCTCCAAGATAGCAGAGGCTTCAAGTCATGACGAGTGATTTTTTGGGTTAGTGATTGGAGTAGATTAGTATTTCTATGTTTAAATTTTTGAGCTAATGGTGTTTTTAAATCATTCTCACAAGTTGGTGATGAAACACAGTGTTTCAACACCCTATTTCCTAATGCTCATTTCTTGTGTTTTTCTATGCGCAAGTGTCATTCTCATAAGTAATAGAGCCCACCCACTTCCCAGCCTCGACCCTCAAGGATAGCAGAGGCTTCAGGTCAGGACGAGTGATTGTTTGGGTTAGTGAATCAGTGATTGGAGTAGATCAGTAGTTATGTATATTGTGTATGTTGAAGTGATTTATTTTTAGATAAGTATTATTGGTTTTGTAACTTGTTGAGAAGAATTTATTTCTTAAAATTGATATATCCCTTGCATTTGTGTTCACTTGCCAAATGAATGAATAATTTTGTATTATTTTTCTCATGCAAGTTTCACTTTTGGTTTCTAGATTGATTTGAAATTCTAATTGTGAAAATTTCAATAAGATGTCAAACGACAATCATTGAAAGAAAACATCAAAACAGAGGGATGTATTTTCTTACTTTCAAAAGCCTCAATCCAAGAACCTAGACTCTCTTCATGATTCAAGCTCTTTTGAGAAACCCGTCAGTGAAATTCAAAGAGATGTCAACTCTTCTGAGAATGCATCCAATATCCATATAATAGATGATGAAATAGGTTCCTCTAGTGATCAAATTGAGATGCTTTCACCAAAAATTGGCAATAAAAATGTTGAAGGTTTTTCCTTGGAAGTCAACACAAACCATTCACAATCATGGAAAAGGAAAAAGGGCCAATGGGACATAGGGAGACAATTCCAATCGGATTGGGTCTCAAAATTTCCATTTATTGAACCAATACCTCCAACAAATGAGAAACAGGTTTCACGAGAAGTTAGATGCATTATATGTAGTTGGAAAATTGGAAAGACAATAAATATGAAGATGAAGTTAGATACAATAGAGAAGCATGCAAGAAAGGTGTATGATAAGGAAATTGTAAATGGTGAGGAGAAATCTATTATCAAATGGAAATTTTCTAAGGAATGTTGACATGTCAAATATGAAGATGAATATAATAAATACTTTATCAGTAAGAGAAAACTTGAGGCAAGTGGAGGAACCATCGCATCTCTATTTGGAAAGAAAATGGAAAGAAATTTGTTATCCAAGACGATGCAATTAAGCACTGTATTTCACATCTTATCTAGAGGTCGTCCTATGACAGATTTTCCATATTACAAGAACTTTGTATCTTTTATTGAAGTGTCAAATTTTCCATCTTCTCATTGGTCAGTAACGAGTGGTTGGTTATGGGAAAAATATCTAGCTCAAGTAGAAAAGGATGATTTGAAAGAGAATATTGCAAATGCTAGGTTTTTTACATTATCTTTGGATGAAGTTACAGCTATTGATAATACTTCATGGATCTGCATGAGCATTTATATGGTTAATGATAATGTAAGGAAATTATATTTACTTGGGATTCATAAAATGAGGGAGAATTCTACAACTCAAAATATTTATGAACTTGTCATCAAGACTTTGAATGAAATTGGTGGTATGGATCATTTAGTGATTGCGAAAAAGTTGGTATGTGTCGGAGAAAATGGAGTAGTAGTCATGCAAGGGAAAAGGAATGGCCTTTGTGTCAAACTACAACTATCAGCTTCACCATTCATGATTAGTATTCATTGTATGGCTCATAGAATGAATCTTGCATTTAAAATAGTAAGCAAGTTTCCATTGGTTTCAAAAGTTGAAGATCTTGTACGTGAAACTCATGCATACTTTTGTCGTAGTCCCAAGTGATTTAAAGAGTTTCAACAATTTGTTGAGGGTGTTACAGATGGGAAAAGGCTACTAAAATATGTTGATACAAGATGGATCTCATTGAATGGACTAGCTCAAATACTATTTAGTGAGTACCAATCCTTAGTAGGGGTGATGTATGAGCATCGCTTCAGTGTAGACAAAGCTTAAGATCTTCTCTTTCGATTAATTGTTATAGAGACATTATTAACATTGGTTGGAATTATTCCTATGCTTTATGAAATGAATGTCCTTGTGAAAATGTCTCAGAGCCGCAAAATGTATAATGCAGAATACATACATACAAGAAAATTAGCATGTATTCAATCGAATAATTTGTATATGATAACAGAGCCTTTCACATGTCCAACATTTAAAGGTTGGACTACTATCATCGATATAGAAAACATTGAAAATCATTTGAAGTTTGATAGAAAAAAAATACTATGTATGGTAGTGCATGGGTATATGGTTCTATTTCATTATGTTAGAAATATGGGACGAATCACTAAAGAGTGCCATGTGTCAAGAGACCAATTCAACAATGTTGTGATTTCAGTGAAGCGCAACTTGATAGAAATTGCAAAATTACTAGCATCAAATATAAGGGAACGATTTCCTCAAGATGAATTATTGGAGGCCATGTCTGTGGTATACCCTCAATATTGGAACCCTGAACACAGTAGAGAGGCTAAAATAATTGACTTTTTAGCAAAATTAAAAAATTTAGTGCACCAATTTGGCAAAAATCGCAATGTACAAGGAGAAGAGAATGAAGGTATATTAGATTCATTAAAGTTGTATCAATAAGACAATATTTTTGGTGAAACAATGTTAGCTCAATATTATGGTTTGGAGAAACCTCTAGAACATGGTGCAATAACAAGATTATGGACTAAATTAGGTGAAATCCAATACCTAGAAGAAAACATGTCAGAACATTTCAAATTAGCAGATTTATGTCAAACCATGATGTTGGGATCGGTGGAGGATGAGAGAATGTTTAGTGCACTATCATTCTTGAAGTCAAAGTTGAGTAAAAATATTGATAAACATATGGATACATGTTTAATATTATATGTAACAAAGTGTGACATAAAAAAAATCCATTTGATAGAGCACTAGCTCTTTGGCAATTAGATTGTGATAGAAGAGGAGAATACAACACAACAAATTTCTCTAATGAACTTGATATGGAAGATAATCTTTTGGAGGGTCATAATAATAGTTCATCTATGGAGTTTCCTGTTCATAATATTGAAAATGAGGGTCGACATATTGATGTGAACTGGGATATTAATATACCCCAAGATGCTATTTAAACCAATATACATGAGGGGACTCTTATTTTGACTTACATGTTCCATCAATGATTGGAGTTGTAGAAATAATGAATGGAATGGAACATGTGATGTGATTCTTGTTAGTTTATTGACTTAATTGTTCCTCTATTTTTGGAGTACATTGGAAAAAGGTAATTCTTTGTGGGAGCAAGATTACCATCTATAAATTTGAGATTGCATTTAAGGTAAAAATAGGTTCTATATTTTGTATTAAATAGTGTAACATTGAAGATACATTTATTTGATCCAGACTATTTTAAGTTTGATGGTTTGATAGTTGACTAAGACGTTCTCTTTTTCCTATTTGTGAAAGGAAATGAAGATGGCATTTGATGAAGTTGAGACCTATCTCTTCACATAGATAGTGTCCTAGTATTAAAAGCTAAATAACTAATTAACATGACTTTCGCTAACTTCTAAGAAAGAATGGGCTCATTCAAGACTCAAGTGCATGAAACTTCTTGGATTTGTAACTTTGATATCTTGGCAAATTTTAATGGTTTGTTTGTTGGTTCCATTTGGACCATTTTTTCAACTTTGGAAGTTTGGTTTTATTTTGATTAAAGATTGTGTTAGTCCCTTGAATGCTTCTAGTTCTCATTTGATGCTTGATTGAAGCATGAGCCATTTGTAGTAGTCTGATTGGTTTATTTATAATATATTATTTTATTTATATTTTCTTTGAGAAGACATGTTGGTATTCATAAAAGGAATGAGCCATGAGTTGCTAAGCGAAGAGAAAAATGGTCTATGACTAGATTCCTATGCAGTCATCGTAGGACATATATTTCCAATGAGACTAACATTCCTCTAATGCATTTATAATTTTAATGTCAAGAATAAAAAAACTTTACATGTAGCCTCTCAATGAAATTTTTATGAATCATTGAAATGATTTGTAATCTAGTTTGGTTATTTCAAAGGCAATCAAGCACAGTAAAAATAATTAATCACTAACAGAAATTCAACTGAACATTGCCACTTATTATTAAGAGATTAAATTGTCATATACAATGATAATTCTCCAGCTCTCAATGGAAAAACAAGGAATAACACCCAACATCTCCCCCTAACTGCATCATTGCATATCCCCATGCAACTTCAAAGTTCACTCACTCGGAATCGGAGTCTGAGTCGGGGCATGAACTTTTCAAATGCAAATTAGAAATATTGTAGGATGATGCATTATTCTCTTCTAAAATCTTGTAGCCCCTAAAATAAATCACTTCTGCCCAACATTCCCTTTCAGTCTTCTTAGTTAATTTGTACTTATGTTGATACTTTTTGTTGGCAACCAAATAAGAGGGAAATGAAATTTAAGCCCCAACCACTGTGGACCACAAGTATGAATGCACTCAATATAGCTAGG
>JASDQU010391777.1:0-10976 GCA_032191745.1 Picea mariana | reverse complement strand
TACGCATTTGTACCTTGTGAACAGATGTGTTGAAGTCAAACAAAGTGAGAACTATTTGATTATATTTCATTGATGTATGTCGTTAAGAAATGTGATACAACCCACCGATAATGATAATGGGTGTTGTCACAAGAGTTGACTCTAGGCTGTAATAGAACCAAGCCTTAACACATTTTAAACGAAATAATAATCTGTCGATTGATCGGTCATATGAGGCTTCTAGAACCAGGTCTGAAACAGGCCTTTCAATCATTTATAAATCAAAAATGAAGAGGCATGACCTCATTTGCCTAATTTAATTAAAATAAGGGAGATGGATAGAAGATAGGGGATGAAGAAGACTGAAACAAATAGTTAGTTATCTAATTCCAATAAGTCTAATCTTTATTTCAACAGAGGAATGACAAATAACTTCAAATGACAACCATGCATATATATATAACTTGTAATCTAGGCAAAAACAGTCAAGTTACAGGTCTTGTTTTGCTCACAGCATAAATAGAGGAAAAGTTGAACCTAATAGGTTGCCCAATAAATTACCCCAGCAGAGGTATTACTGAATTAGAGCCATTACAAGATGAATATGTAAAATAAAGAAGAAAGAATGAATGTAAATCTTAAGAATACAATACAAGAAAAGACAAAATTACACAGTGACGAGGTATAGAATCTCTTAGCTTTTGTTATATATTTACTAAAAGAAATGGCATTACAAACCCAGCCCCTAAAAGGCTCTTGGGTTGTTCCCCCCTCTGAAAACCAATGGTGGTCATCTCTTCGCGTTTTGCAACTTCAGACCTCGGGATTTTTTACTCCTCGATACTCCGATTTGCAAATCCCCGAAGGAACTCATGACTAATGACTGCGTAAGTTTCTTGGATCCAACGGCTTGGGATGGTCTCACTTCCTCTGGATGGATCCACGATCCAGATGGAATTTAGGTTTCATGACTTCAAAGATTTTCTTCCCTCGCGAATGAAAACTTGTGAATATGCGAAGTCTGAAGGATTTCGAGGTGTAACCTCCTCACACCTTTTTGAGATCTGATGGTTGTTCGTGACCCTGATACCTTCCGAAGGAATCTCAACCATCACTTAGAAAAAATCAATATATGTTCCAACATAGGCTCCATCTAGGGATGGTTCTTTCCTGTAAAGCGCCAATAAAAATAGACCGCGTGCCTTCATCCATTGGGCAACCTGAAATCAACCTTGTCAATAGTGAAACCTATCATTGTACCTATGCCTTTTCTGAAACCAAAACCATTTATTCACTGCAATCAAAGAGGTTTTGCACTCGCTAAAATGATATACATCTTGCAAACTAAAAATCTCCCTTTGTACAGTGTATTCATTGAGCTATGGAATCATAATGCCTTAAAACATAATCATATTGGATGCCAAACTAAACTGCAAACATATTGAAAACCACCGTTGTACTCTAATGCTCGAAGTCAAGATTATTTATATACATCACCTACTCTAGCTAGTATCATTGCTTTGTTCAAGTATAGGAAAATTTCCAAATCAACCAAGAGAATATCCGACTAACCAATTTAATTATGCTTCCATCCTTGAGCACAAAAACAATAAGAGCAGCTGCAAATTTCGAAACATACCTTGGGAGCAGGTACTTACAGTTTTGAAATTCAGACCTCAAGAAGTTGGAAATAAAAAATTTAATGCCCCATTTTGACTCCATATAAACTGCTACTGGATCGTAGAAGGGAAGAGATATACCACCTTTGCAATTAATCCATACTTCCTCCTGCTGGGCAAGCTGTATGAAATGCCTTTGCGCACTTTGCCCACTGCTGATTTTTTCTTCTTCTAGTGCAAAAATGTTGCATTGAAACTTACTGGTTTGTTGCTTAATAGTTTATAAACAAGGAAGAGAGATCAATTCTTTCAGTAACCCATGCTTATATCCTTCATCCTCTGTCCAAAGATCTTCTTGATAGCTATCATACAGAGGCTGATTTATTTTATGTTGTTGTTGGTTGCTTTCCTGTTGAACCAAACTTTCTTGTTGCTCATAGTCTTCAGAAACACTTTCATCATATTCATCAAACAAAGGAGGACTGATGTAGGTTTTTGTGTGTGATGAAGAAGAAATATGCTCTTCTTCCTCTTCTGGATACTCATCATAAACAGGTCGCTCATAGAAAATTCTAGAACATTGACTTTCAGAAATTTCTTTTTTGTGAGGATCTAGAAAAGATGGTTGAATATCAACAGACTGATTTTCATGAGGATTTACAATAGTGACCATACCTGAAATCTCAATTACATTTGGATGACTACAATTCTCTTGAAACTCTTTATGAAATGGCTTTTTGGCAACATACAATTCATCATATTTCAGGGCCTTTACTTGATCATGAAACTGATAAGGAAGGGATTTTTCCATAGCAAAATGACTATGTTCTATATCAACAAACAGTGATTGTATATGGCCTTCCATGAGTTGTTGGTCTTCATGAATATCTAGACCAGTGATTTCATCATCGTGTTGTACAATTAAACTATTTTCAGCGTCATTAATATTAAAAAACTCATTATGAAAGTATTCCTCTTGAAAGGTAGAATTAAAAATAGAGTCATATATGAATGAGATTGAAACTAGCTCTTCATTTGAAAAAGCGTTTTCATCCCCATTGCTACAACAAATCATGTTATGATCGGTTTGAACACCTTCTAACCTTTCCGCTTCATCTTCATGGAGTTTGGTTTGATATTCTTCTTGAATATGATCACAAGAGCTATCATATTCTGCTTCTTTATCAACAAACTCTTCCTCATGCTGATCATCTTTATCAATTTGAGAAATTTCTGATATTTCTCCCTCCTCTTCAAGAAAATTTGTTTGATCTTTTTCTTTTATGAATTACATATTGCAGCAATCTTGAAAAAGGATTTCTGCTGAATAGATCCTCTTACAATGTTGATGAAAAACTATGTGTAAATCTTTCAATGAAGGAATCTTGGAATGGGGTAAAGATTTATACCAGAGTCTAGCATCTCTTTCCAATGAAAATATAAACAGTTTTATGAGAACATCTTCATGATGTACATCCAATTCATCCATGAGCTTGTGAAATTCAAACAAGTGTTGAGCAGGATTGTCGTCCACATGTCCTCCAAATTTAGGAAGGACATCTTCCCAAATTTTAATGTCTGGAAAAGTGTTTGGAAAACCATAAACATTTGTAAATTCCAAAGGAGCAAACCTCGCAGCAATCCGAGCATCAAACGAATTTGAAGTTTTGAAATCAGTGGAATCGTTAGTGAATCATGTAGAGTATTCGAACCAAGGAGTCGCTAGGTGAATGATCACATCCAATTGAATGCCTATCCCTTGTTCACCATGAAGGAATAGATCTAAACTTTGTCATCTCCCAGGGAAGATAACTTTGTTTCTCCATCCCCGGTAACGGTGCCAGAAAATGTTGTCGCAAGAGTTGACTCTAAGCTGTAATAGAACCAAGCCTTAGCACATTTTAAACGAAATAATAATTTGTCGATTGATCAGTCATATGAGGATTCTAGAACCAGGTCTAAAACAAGCCTTTCAATCATTTATAAATAAAAAATGAAGAGGCATGACCTCGTTTTCCTAATTTAATTAAAATAAGGGAGATGGATAGAAGATAGGGGATGAAGAAGACTGAAACAAAGAGTTAGGTATCTAATTCTGATAAGTCTAATCTTTATTTCAATAGAGGAATGACAAATAACTTCAAAAGACAACCATGCATATATATAACTTGTAATCTAGTCAGAAACAGTCAAGTCACAGGTCTTGTTTTGCTCACAGCATAAAAAAAGGAAAAGTTGAACCTAACAGGCTGCCTAATAAATGACTGCAGCAGAGGTATTACTGAATTAGAGCCATTACAAGCTGAATATGTAAAATAAAGAAGAAAGAATGAATGTAAATCTTGAGAATACGATACAAGAAAAGACAAAATTACACAGTAACGAAGTATAGGATCTCTTGGCTTATGTTCTATATTTACTGAAAGAAATGGCATTACAAACCCAGCCCCTAAAAGGCTCTCGGGTTGTTCCCCCCTCCGACAACCAATGGTGGTGATCTCTTCACATTTCGCGACTTCAGACCTCAGGATTTTTTACTCCTCGATACTCTTATTCATGAATCCTCGAAGGAACTCATGACTAATGACTGTGTAAATTTCCTGGATCCAATAGCCTAGGATGGTCTCACTTCCTCTGGATGGATCCACAGTCCAGATGGACTTCGGGTTATGTGACTTCGGAGATTTTCTTCCCTCGCGAATGAAAACTTGCGAATATGCGAAGTTCGAAGGATTTCGAGGTGTAACCTCCTCGTACCTTTTTGAGATCTAACAGTTGTTCATGACCCTGATACCTTCCAAAGGAATCTCAATCATCACTAAGCAAAATTCAATATATGTTCCAACAATGGGCGTTAAGGTACCTAGTACAATATAACATGTGTGAATAGAGGTTTTGTTGTCAAACACCTAGTAGAATCTATCGATCAGGGGAGATTGATGTATTCCCTCTGTCAATAGTGAGGGAACTTTCCACTGATGACTACAAGCCCCAAGGTAATAATAATGACTCTAGATCCCTATCCCAGAGAAACATGTGTTGAAGTCGATAGGAAGAGATTCGCTAGAAGGAGGGCATTAAGGAATCCCCCATCATACAACATGAGGATTAGCAGAAGGATAAATATTTGGAAGGACTTGGATGAAATATTGAAAGGACCACCACGAAGTATGTCTCTCGCATGCACCATATGTCAATAGAACACAAAAGAAACCCTCTAAATAGAAGCCAATAATAAATACTATGGAAAAAGGTGAGGAAACCACCAATGGGGACAAATGGAATCCAAGGTATTGCATGAATCCCAATGTATGAATAATGTTCTTGTCGTCAAACACAAGGGAAACCACTCAGTAAGAAACCAATGATGTAATGTCATCTACTGAGCACAAGGTCACTTATCAATGATGTAAATAGGTATAGGGTGTGACTCTAGGTCAAACTCTCATAGCAATTTGTCATAGTCAATTAGAGATTAACCTACTAGCAGGAAGTCAATGGGGACCATCCATACCATCATGAGTATAGGATAAATATACTTCTAATTCTGAGATGTACTTCACATAGGGGAAGGTTGATTTGCAAAGTCAAGGATTCTGCGAAATGGACGACATAGGCTAAAACTTCCTCTGAGAAAAAACATGACACAATATGTGACTTAGGAAGCATGGACTAAAAATGAACATTGACATAAGTCTGTGATGCAGGAGAAAATGATAGACTCTCCATAGTTACTATAAGAATAACCAGTTGGAGGAGTAAAAACTATGTGTAACTAGTTCATTTTCCTAAAGTCATACTATCCCAAATTGTTGAGACTGGACTCAAAATTTTGTGCTTTGATCAAAGGCGACTCGACTACTGCCAATAATGGTAAAGAAAACTTATTCCCACACTCATTTTTTTCTATTTTATTTTTTTGGTCTTTTTAATATTGAAAATCTTGAAAATGAATAAAATAATGCTAGAATAGATGGAGGAAACGAGTGTCACAAAAAATTAAATTAGTTCCAAGTGCAAGGAACATACCTTTTCTCAATGCAAGGAACATACCTCTTAAGGTAGAGCCCATTCTTGGGCTCTGATGGAAAATTACCCTCAAAATCGGATAGTTCATAAGCTTCTTTCTAGAGGGCATGCCTCATGATGTAAGTACCATGCCACATTGGATTGAACTTGCTAGTGCTTAACACGTACTCTTCCTGATCGTAAACCAAAACAAGGTCACCCTTGGAAAATATCCTTGGGTGGACCAACTTTTCATATTGAGACTTGACATGTTTCTTGTGTGTCTCATTCGCTATTGTAGCATCATGATGTTTGTCATCTAGTTTCTCTAAGTGAATGAGACATGCTTCTAAATCTGTCGTGTCAGGTAGAAGCTCGATCAAGATGTTTAACAAATGGATTTCACATTCAACAGGTATGACTACTTACACCCCATGAATGAGTTGGAAAGGAGAGAAATTAGTAGCAGTCCTGACAGAGGTTTGGTACGCCCACAATTTTGGATAAAGCATCAAATGGAAATTAGATTTACTCTTATTGATAGCGCATTGAAGTATGGTCTTGAGAGACTTATTTACATCCTCTACCTAAACATTTTCATGTGGATAATAAGGAGGCAAATGCTCCTAATTGAATCCAATCTTTTATGTTAACTCATACATCATGCGGTTCTGAAAGTGACTTCCATGGTCAATGACAAACTCTCTCAGAACTCCGAACCTAGTGATAACTTGATTGAACAGAAACAAAGTTGTATTCTCACCGTTGTTTGAAAAAGTAGGCATGTCCTCAGCCAACTTCATGAAGTAGTTGATAGCCATAATGATGTAACAATGCCACAATGATGTAACGATTCCCCCTAGCCAATGGAGGGTGTCATGTATTGAAATCAATTCCCCACTTTGCAAATAGACCAATAGTGATGACGAGAAAAAACGAAGCAATATGCATATTCATTTTTCGAGAAAATATCTGGCAAGGATGACACCTTTTGACTGCCTCAACGCAATCTTTAAAGATTTCCATCCAAAAGTACTCGAGACGCATAACCTTTTGGAATATTTCCAACATGGATAGATGACTGCCACATGCTCCATTATGGGATATTTTCATGGGTTAGGCAATGATGAAGAATTGAATCAACCCCGCGACAATACAAAGTGTCACTGATGATGAGGTAATTCTTCTCCTAATGGCGAATTCGTTGTTGATCATCCCATGAATAATGCGGAGAAAAATTGAGAGTCTGGAGATATATAAGGATATCTCCATACTGAGGATCATTGGAAGTGATAACAAACAAACGTTCATCTAGAAATGAATATGTAATTATGGTTTCCTCATTCTCCCAAGGAAATTCCAACATCAACTCGAAGAAAACCAAATACTTCTTGGACTTGGAAGAAACGAAGTCCAAATCAAATTCTTGCAAAATAATGATCCATTTATTGTATTTTCCCCCAAATATATGCCATGTGAGGACATATAGAAATGGATTGACATCTGCAACTAAAGTGCTTTTCTGAAGAAAAATATAGTGTCACAATCTTTGGATAGTTTGAACAGCTGCCAAGGCTAACTTCTCAACATGTGAATAATTGAGTTCAGGCCCAATCATACCATGACTGAGATAATACATGATGTGCTCTTGTGATTTATCATCCTCCTAAACCAAAACCATACCAACTGTGGATTGTGTTTCCATGATATACAGTAACAAATCCCTGCTATAGTCTAGAGTACTAAGCAGAGAGGCATACATTAGCGTTTTCTTAAGTGCATCAAAGGATTTTTGTGTGAACTCACCCTAAAAATAGGGTGCCCCTTTATTCAACAAGCACATGAATCCCTGGGTGATGTCGGCATAGTTTGTTATGAATCTTCGAAGGAAATTCACCTTTCCTTATAGACTCTGCAACTGACGAATATTACGTGAGGGAATAAACTGAACTATTTCCTCCACCTTTAGTGGATCAACCATGATCCCTTTGTTGGATACAATGAAACCCAACAAACGCTTCAGAACAACACAGAAGATGCACTTGTTCGAATTTAACTGAATACAATAATAATGGCATCTTTTGAAAACAATCCTAATATGTGTTGGATGATCTACCCTCTTGCAAGAGCAAGCAGCGAGGTCATCTAGATACACTTCAACAATGTGATTCAAATCATGGAAAGTGAATGACATGGCCCGTTGAAACGTAGCTCCAGTATTTTTAAGACCAAAAGGCATCTTCTTGTATGTGAAAATCCCCCAAGGACATATGAACATTGTCTTATGTTGATCATCAGCCTGGATCTGAATCTGGTTGTACCCCAAAAACCCATCCATAAAGGACAATATTTTTCTTCCCACGCACTCATTGATAATCTAGTCAATGAAGGGTATGGGGAAGTTGTCTTTCTAGAAATCTTTGATCAGATATCATAAATTCATACAAACATGTATGGTTCCTTGAATTTTATCAATGAGAATGGGATTTGACACCCATTCCATAAGAGGAACTGGATAAATAAAATCTTTTTTGAGTAGCTTTTCAACCTCAAATTTAATGGTTGTTGCCTTCCTGGGATTAACTAGTCATAACTTTTTCCAAACAAGCTTAGCATTTTTTGTAAGTACGAATCTTGTGTTCGAAAATACGGGGGTTTATTCCTAACATCTCCTCGTAAGAATAGGCGAAAACATCACAAAAATATTTAAACAAAGAGGTGTACGTATGGATCTGTTTGAGTAAATTATGCACTGATAAAAACATTTTCCATGATGCCAAGGATTTTAGAGATGTTGATCGTAATGATTTTCGGTATGTTATCCATGTTCCCTTTGGCATGAACATCATGATTTTCCAAGGGATTCATATACTGATTGACATCTCCACTCACAGCTAACTGGAACTATCCAACTTCGACTCGAGTAATATGCAAAAGGAAAGATGATCGACTATGCATATCCTCCCATGGTCATTCTGACCATGTCATTACTTCTATAATGGCTTCGTTAGAAGGCAGGACAATGTCAAGGTAGTCGAGAGAAGTCAAATAATTATGAGCCTAGACGGGCTCTAGAAACTGATTGTCTTCTTCCTTCCATGAAAAAGTTGGATTAGGGTATGTATTCTCTTGTTGGGTAGCTTGATAAGCGGTATATGCTACAGGTAGTGGAATGGCCATCCCGGCATGCACACGACCTTCCACTGATTCGCTCGGCGAGGGTAACACCCACATATATTCAAAATATGTAATTCTAAATAGACCTTCCCATGTAATAGGGACCAAGGGGTTATACTTTGAAAATATGACCAGAGTAGTGTGAATATATGACACTAGTGTTGGAAAATTGAAATTTCACATAAGTGAAGGATAGCTTCCAACACCATTTCTTTCAGTTGGTGTCTGAGAGTTTTCGATCAACGGGGTTGTAGATCTAGAATTTTTCATGGATTCAGAGCAAGTAAATGACATATACTTTATCATTACTATCCCCCCTTCATGAGGGAAGCAAAAAACTCAAAAAACCATCAAGACGACAGTCATCAATGCATAGGTCCAACTCCTTCCTAAAAACAGATTATAGTCGAGGGGAGTGTAGACTACTTCAACTTCCACATAAATGGAATTCCCTCCTAACTAGACAATAAAAGAGGAAATGAGACCATGTGGTCTAAAGTATCATCCATTGAATATAGTTAAAATAGTGTGAGAAGGGGTAAGCTCAGGGGAACAGATTGCTTTCCAGCAAGACAATGACATAATGCACGTCCAGGCACCTTCACTAACGACAATTTTTATTATGATGTATTTCAAAACATAAAAAACATTGATCTGGAAGGCCACATGATAGGGAAGACGAGGCTTCACCTCAGTGGTGTCAAACTTCATAATGAGTTGGCTTGAAGAGTCAGCAACCCCAATCACAGACAAAAATACAGCTCATTGTATAGGGAAACTTTGGAGCACCTCTAGGGATGACATCGCACATGGCATCTGGGCTAAGTCCTCAACAATGGAATAGTTGGGTGCATCTTGAGCATTGGGTTTCTGTGATGCATGATTGTACACACCTTTCGGTATGTGTGGCATTGATTCCTTCTCAGGATTCTCTATATGAAGAGAATTATGAGGATCTAAGGTTTCTTTTCCCTTAGAGGTCGACTTGGGGTTACCATAATTGCGAGATCTAGTCAAAAAATATAATTCCTCCTCTTTCTTATGGTTCACCATATTGATGAATGACAACGATCCATCCTAAAATGGTGTAGTTTTAATGCCCCCTTGCGTATTTCCAGAAGAAGAGCATGCCTACATATTCTTTCCCTATGGGAATGGATTATTTAGCACATCATGTTGTTGTTGTTGTTGTGCAAAAAGGTGATGGGATTCTTCCATCTTTGGGCACTGATGGGTAAGGTGATCATACCCACACATCTTGCAAGGGAATTTCACCTTATTTTTCTCTTTCTTTTCCTCTCCAGCATTTGCATTAGATTTGACATTCTTATTACCTCCACCTCCTTTCTTATTCTTTCCCTTTTTACCTTTACCTCTAGGTTGTTGGGTACCCTTTGAGGATTTCATTTAAACAGCATGAAAATCCAATGACTGGACGGTGGAGATGATCAAAGCAATGGATTGATCATCCATAGACAGATGAATGGTCATTTATTGCATCTGGTTCATAACTAGATCTGTGATAGTGCTTTTAGTGGACCCAACAATGCCATCATCATGTGGTTTGGACTTTGCTTCCATTGGATCAAAACCGGGTCATTGCGCTTATAATATAATATCGTACATGATCCCAGATCACAAATAGATTAAATCTAACTGCTGTGCCCTGAATATCATCTTTTCCTCCAAAAAAACTCCTGAAGTAGATACATCTTTAGAGATGTATGGCAATAAATACTTGAGGAACCATTCCAATAAGAATTCAGGAGGAACTTTGACTTTAATTGTCCTCTTCCTTATTCGTCACTCTTGAATATGATCCAAGATATGAGTGGCCTTGTCGTATTTAAGCATAAACAAGAGGTGGGTGTTGGCATCGTACCGAACAGGAAGCTAGAAGTGGTTGAGAAAAAAAAAAGTTCGATCGTGAAATGTGTGAAATGCTCCACCATCAAGTTTGATATAACATTTTGTGGAAACTCCCATAAGAGTGTGTTGGAAAATATGAAGTTGGATGAAATCATCGTTCAAAGAGTTCGATGAACACCATAAACAAAAATTTGTCACATGATCACCCATATCCTCACCAGACTTTCCTTCGAACTTAGGAATGTCCGAGGGAAACTTGGTGGGGACCAGTGACCAGTTTGGATCATGGGAAACTATATCATTCATAATCTTAGACAGGTATGG
>JASDQU010391775.1:0-11145 GCA_032191745.1 Picea mariana | reverse complement strand
GAGGTACAGGTTGATGCATGGTTGATGCATGGTTCAGATTTATTGGTACAGGTTTACAGCGTTATATCTCACAGTGATAGTGTGACAGTGGTTCAATCATTCTACTTCTACTTCAGGGTGGCAGAACGAGGCAAGAACAGGTGGTTGTAGCCACCTTCCGGTTGTAGCCGGAGAACATACGGGGTTATAGCCTCCTTCTGGTTGTAGCCAGAGAATTGGGGAGTTGGAGCTTCCCTCAGATTGTAGCCTGAAAAACTAGAGGATTGGAGCCTCCTTCCAATTGCAACTGGAAAACAAAAGAAATTGGTGCAATTTATGAATTTAACATTATTCCATGCCAAAAACAAAGATATATTAGTATATCACATTGACCATGATCTTCTCCACATGAATACCTTTTTATCTAAAATCAAAGTTTGGCCCTAACCTTATCTTATACAAATGTATTACCCTACTTCATTTTATTAGCCTTCTTCATATTATGAAATCACTATATGGTGTTCCCTGCCATTGTATGTCGTGCACACTTATATAGGCTATGGTTTATTCTCTTTATGAATGCCAGCGTAACTAGAGATATAATATTTTAAAGCATTTTCTTGAGAGCTATACGACTGTGTTTCAAATATAGAGCTTGATAAATAAGAACTGGAAGGGAAATGGTAGAGGAATTATTATTGATAACCTATTTTATTATTGCTTAAACGCACGCCATCCAATGGTATTTATCTCAAAACGTTTGTGAAGAGGAATGAAATGTGGATATGAGAGAAAATAAGACTTCATGCTTGGCCAATCTGACAATGAGGTCAATAGCAATTGCAAGTGGCTCTTGGACGTCCTGTTGATATCAAATGACTTGATGGGCAAAGTTTCATAGGATACTAATGTACATAAACGTACAAGTCCTCCAAGGGGCTTGTAAGCTTCATTACTTCTAAGACTGAAATATTTATTTTACTGTTCTAAGTTTCTTTTCATTTACTTTTTCTTTTAACGTAATGTTTTAAAAATATAAAAAAATCAAATCATATGAATTCATTTACTTTCACCTTGTAACTTATGTATATATTCTTTTATTCATTAGTTTTCTTTTATTAGTTTAATTTTCCTTTACAAAGCAAAACAAAACATCTTTTGTTCTTTTGTTAGAACAATAATTTTTAAAAGAAAATCAAAATAAAATTTTATTTCACTACAATATTATTTTAAAATAATTTTGATAGATACTAATTAACTTTTTGTTTACTTTACTTCTTCTTTTAACTATATCACTTTAGCATTAGTTTTTGTCTTCACTAACTCTTTACTCATTTTGTGACCTTTTTTACAAAAGCAAATACAAAATAATATAAATGCAAAATATATAAAACTCAAATATCTTAAAAAATATAAAGTTTGTTTATTTATTTGCTTCATTAACTATTTTATTTTTTACAATTTTATTATTAACTTAAAAACACATAATATATATATATATATATATTACAAAATTATAAAAGAGTGATTAATGCTTAGATTTTTATATTTCAGGGGTCTAATGTTCAATTTAGGCTATAAAATAAAGTGATATTCTCATCTCTTCTTTGTTTAGCCAATCAAGAGGTCGAGATGTTGGTGTTGGGAACGCTTTAGTCTCTCAGCATCAACACCTAAGTCTATCGTCTATATGTTCGGTATTGTTGGCACAAGGCAGACAGAGGGTTCAACGCTCAAGAGCGCACAAACAAAACCCTAACTACCGGCGCTTTCGGCAACACCTGCAAAGCAGATGAAGTCTCACCCGAGGTAGAGGCAGGGGTAGTTGTAGGACTCAGATGTCTGGAACCTTAGCTGGGACATTGATCTGTGATTATATCTTCTATAGGGCACTCAGCATAGATCATTCATCAATATTTAACCCTTATGGTACTTCGCAGATAGCATAGAGCAGCGCAGTGAATACTTATACTAAAGATGATTCAGTACTTAGCCACAGAAATATAGGTTAGATTCAACAGATCAAGCACTAAGCATCTTATATGTCAGATCTAACATTTGTTCATATATCATTAGCACATAGCATAACTAGATCTACTTAATCACATCAAACACTTACACAAGAAAGAGATAAACACATTAGGACAAAAGACAGAGCATAATACACACAGTTACCGTGGTTCACCCCCACCCTGGGGCTACGTCCACAAAGTATTCTTCTTTATATTATCTCGTTCAAGCGGTTACAACACAGAGCTTCAGTGACCCTTACTTCGCACAGGATAGAAGATCTATGCAGCTCGCCAGATCCTTCTTCCTTGCACTTCAGCACAAAGCTACAACAACTTGCACTTAGCTTTTCAATCTCTTTACAAGCATGCACATAGCACTTGCAATATACATCCAATCACTCAGATCTAGCTACTAGCACTAAGCCTTTAGCTCTACATCACATAGATATACTACTACTTATATTGCCTAATTATCTATTTATAGATTACAAAATGGGCCTAAGCATGGGTAAACCCACGAGCCAACATCCCTTTCCCATTACATCAACCCTAAAACCCTAAAATGGACCCAAAAATAGGTCTTGCTTCCTTAATTTCCACTTCACGTTGCGCTCCATCTTTGGCAAGTTGTCGCAGTCCCAAAAATGGTCAAGTATTCTTCAAAACTTGGTCAAGGGCCAACAGGCCCCCAACACTCACCTATGAGTCATCCCGAGTCACTCAGGTCTGATCAATTCTTCTTCGAACGCCTCGATCTTGGCTCGAGCTACTTCAACCCGTTGTAGTGTGACAGCCTCTTGCTCAGTAAATTACTCGATTACTATGTCATTGAGCGGTCCTTCCAGGCGTTGTTCTGAAGTGATGACAACCTGTTCGAGTTCAGCTCCCTGGCTTTCAAGTTCAGCGAACAGTTGGCATGCCTTCTCTTGAAGTGGTTGAAGTTGTTGAGAGACTTCCATCACTTTACTTTGCAGCATGTGTACATGTTGTTGGGTTATGCGTTGTTCTATGAATCTCTTTATTCTTTCGACTAGGGTCAAGGACTTCAATTGTGTGTGTAGCACATCTGCATGTTGTTTTGCTTCTTGGAGTTGTGCCTCCAATGTCTGCAATTTTGGATTCTCTGTGAGGGTTTCATAAGTCTGGGCGCTTCTAGCGCTCAGCTACTTACATTCCAAAGCCAAGGTTTTTAATCGATCAACTGCACTTCGAGCAGTGGCCTCTCTTAGATCTCTTATTTCTTAGGGTGTCTCAGGCACGGTGCAGAGCTCCAAATCTATGATGCGTTGTTGAAGTTGTTGGATTACTTCTTCCAATTGGGTCACCTGCTGTGGGAGACGGTATTCCATCTTGACTTCTATGACCGTCACAGAGCGAAGTGCTTTGTGAACTCTTTCTTGTACTTCAAGTTGATCTGCTAGCAACTGGTCCTTACTCTGCTGTAACTATGCTTTTTCCTCCTCCCACTTCGCTTGTAAGGCAATCTTCTCTTGTTCTTCCTTCCTCTGTTGTTCTCTATGTGCGATTTGTTCTTGTGCCAAATCCTGGGTGGCTTGCGCGATGTCTTCTTGAGCTTGTCAAAGGCGAGCTTCGACTTTCTTGGCGATCTGGCGTAATTGAGTGGGCTCATCGCCTATTCCTGGTGTTTCCATTGTTACGGGCGATGTAGAAACTGCTTGGCTGGACTAGAGTGCCTACTGCACTTCTTTGAGTTCACCCGTGATCCGATTGAATAGATCCTCCTGCTTTGCTTCTTGCTTTTCTGCGAGCTCTAATGAAACATCATTCAGCGCGACAATTAAGAAGTTGAAATCATCCGGGGTAAGGGTAGTTTTAAGCATGGGCTGGGTGGCCTTAGCTTTCTTTTGGGATGAGGGCTTTGGGGTAATCTTCCTTTTCTTGGAGGGATCCTCCTACTCTCTAGGCGGAGTAACCTCGCCTTTATTTTTCTCAACTTCCATGGCACCTAGTTCTTCACCATCACCTCCCTTCGCAGGTGAGATAGAAGTAGTCTCCATGGATGTGCTCTGGATATCTTGAACTCGCACAACCTTCTTAGTCTTGCGCGGTCCAGGTGTATACGGCATAGCTTCAGGTTTATCCATGTCGGACATCTCTGCGGGGTCTGCTACAACAAGGAGGTCTGCCAACCATTCCTTGGTAATCTCCTCCAAGTCATCTTCTGTCAACTTGTAATATGACTGGAGTTGTTGTTTGTGCTCATCCGCACGCGCTATGATATAGCTGAAGTGACGGTCTACATTGAATTTCATCAAAGGTCTAAACCTATGAAGTGTGTTGGGTGTGATGCGCGGTGTAGACTGGATTGCATTCTTCAATTGAGTGTAGTAAGCGTGGAATACGGCATTGGACTACCACTGCTTGTTCATGTCGCTGGAGTACCACAGCTTACAGAACTTCACGGCCAGTGGTTCGAAGGGTTTGATCTCCGGAAAAGTGGCTCCCTCTGGAAATTCCCAAGCAATGAAAGCAATGAGTATGAGCAAACAACTAAAGTGGAACTCATACCCTTGGTCTTGCGCTTGTCTACAGTCAAGCTCTAGCTGATTTATAAGGTACTTTGCCCAGTTCATTTGTAGTCCCTCCGCGCACTTCCCTGCGAGATTAACTACAAATCTAGTCACCTGTGTGGGTCTGTTTTTGCGGACTAACTTCCCTGTGATTAGCTGGAAACAAAAGCACAATGTTTCATTTTCAATGGAGGCTACCTTGTAACCTCGCGTGCCCTTCTCTAGATCGACATATGTGTCTTTTATTCGTTGGGCTAGAGCGCGATCTGCAGTCTTTCTAGGGTAAAACTCCTGCGGGTCAGGGCCCTGCATGCTTAGCCTAGTGATCTGATTGATCAGAATCGGATCCACAGTGATGTGGTAGTCCAACCATAGGTATCCTCCGTGGTAGCAGGATAGAAACAACCTGACACATGCATTTACTTCCTGATGCCTCCCGAAATGTGGAATCTTCATTACGTTGATGAGGGTTGACTACGTGAGGTTGTGGGTCCATTGTTGAGGGAAAATCTTTGGGTTCTTCCCTTTTGTGATAGTTAAGTATTTGTGCGGGGCTAGCATACTGTAAACCTTGCGATCTCCAAGGTTGAAATCACTAAATTTGAGTGCTGTGAGCTTATCCTGGTCAACATGAACTACGCCCACCCCTTTCGGGAGGTACGCAGTGACCACAACATAGCCAAAGTCTCTAGGTATAGTGTCTCAATTGACTATTCCACTTAGTGGTGGGATATATTTAGGCAAGATACTTGGGATCATCTTCATAGTGGCGAAGTCGTTTCCGAGCTTAGATCGTCTTTTCGAAGGCAGTTGGGATGGTCCTGTGCGAGCAGTAGAGGGGGAAGTTGGCAATGCTCCCGAGGACGATGCCTGTACACCTATAGACATTCTGTGCTCTGACATGACTCTCTCAGTCATTAAGTCAATTAGAACTTCTTCAATGATTTTCTCGGCAGCACTGAGCTCGTCCGACATACAAACTTGTGTCAGCTAGCTCGGGTGCGAAAGGAATTTAGAGACTATAGTGAATAGTATGGGAACAAGGCAATGATCTCTGGGTAAGTTAATCTCAGGTTTCGTGCTCAAATTCTCACATAGAAAAAATTATTCTAGGTGTGTGGCTCGATGGATTAAGTAGGAAAACTTAGCAACGGTCTTCTTGCAACGGATACGAGGCCCTCATTAACTCTGTTCTATCCATTCTAGTGTTGTCTAATGGTCTAGTGGGAACCCATAATTGCTTTTTGACTCGTTCAGAGTGGAAGTTGAACAGTTATATCGGTCCAATGGCTATATTTCTTCATCATGGTGGAGTGCCAGATGTCGTTGTTCTAATATCCCGACGAAGTTCCAATTTTACAATTTTTTTGTCTGCGAAGTTTCCTCTAGAACTTCTTGTAACCTTGCAGTGTTATCCCTTTTCTTTCTTAACTTTCTATCCTTCTTCCCCGTGAGCTTCATCTCGGGAATTCTTTTACCATTCTGATGCTTATCTTCTGTGGTCTTAGTTACTTCGCGTTGTTGAAAGTCTTTCCTAGGGTTCCTAGAGAATACTTCTTCCATATCAAAAATAGGTAACTCATCTTCTGCGGATCCTCGAGTGTTCTCTTAGCCTCGACATCTGAGTTTCTAGTATTAAATATCTGTGATCTACTCTTTTATTCTTCAATCAAGTGCGTGATCCTTCTGGTCATAAAGTTTTTTAACTCTTTCTTCTTCTGTTCCAACACGTCTTCTTCCTCTTTTTGTCTGGCTTGTTCTCTATCAATACAAGGTTTTCCTATATGTTAGCGTCAGAAGTCACTTCTGGATTGCTTGCAAGAGTAGAGCCCAACACCCATCAGTTTTATGTCACGATTTGTTTAATGGGGTGATCAAATGGATAGAGACTCAAGAAGATATAGCTTCAATTTAGGAAACCGGGCCTGGTGTGTAGAAAACGAGGGAGGTCTTGATCCAACTTCCGTCAGTAAGCTGAGTATAAGGTGGATAGATGGAAGGCTTAAAGAGAAGGGTGAACAAGACTGCCTCGGGAAACAGGCCTTCGGAAGCTTGAGGAAGAAAAACTTTGAAGCCAAGATCCGCTTGGTCTAGATTTTCAAGGAGATAAAAGGTGACTCGACTGGATCCTCCAATTCCAAGCCATTTCAGTGCTGAGAAAACACAAGAACTGATTATAAACACTGCGACTGTTGCAGTGATCCAACCTACATCATCCTACAGCGCAACTCGACTGGATCCTCCAATTCCGAGTTGTTCTAACACAGTAAACGAAGAGATGGGAAAAGAGGCTGACATCCATAAAGTAAGAAATCTCAAATGCCTTATACATAAACCAGAGCAACCAGCGCTTCACTAAAACTTTACAATCGGGAGCCTTGCTCAACCATCGATGATTACAAAAATGGCAAAAACGCCTACATATACTCAAAACAACAACAGCAGCAAAAACAAGACACTGCATTAAAGACATTGCGTCTGCATGTCTTCTGACAGTCTGCGCATGCAGACTGGATGATCGTGCACCTATGACAGATGCCATCTTAACTGTGCGTGGCTCCAGTAAGGGGAGTATCTGATCCATTAAGTGTCGAGCTAGTGTGTGCAAACTTCCTTCGGCTAGTCGAGAACTTGGGCATGGCTTCTCTAGAAAAATGGGTACACAGGACCCTCTCGAGCAGACCGCTTGTCAGACCCTCCATGCCTTGCAATTAATGGGTGAGGCGAGGCTTCAACCACCCTCTCTCTTCTTCATTCATTCCCAGCAGGTACCGGGATTTAGATCATGTCAAATCGGTGTCTGGAAAACATAGTGTCCCCCTTCCGAAACTCAATTCGGTGCCTTTGGCCTCCCTTTGTACAGCCCTTTCTAATTTCTCGAATGACCACGGGCCGTGACCCTACACCTAATTTCGAGAGTGCTTTCATCATTTTGGGGTTCGCGAATAGGAAGGAGTAGGTTTTCCTTCTATCAAAATCGCGATGGGCGAAATGTCGGGAGGGTCTAACAGTCGCCACACGTTCCTCCAAGATGAAAGGCTGAGATTTATTTTCGGCGCTTTGGGACCTGAGTGGACAAATGATAAACATTAGCGCCCCTCCTCTAGGCTTGTTCCTTTACAACCAGGCGCCAAAACCACGGGCCCGATTCTAGGCGCTATCGACATTTCGGGGTTCGGGGTTTTGAGAAGTGAAGTGACGAGGAGCGCTTGCCCCTCAAACTCTCAAATGTCGATGTGACACAGATGTGCACCGCGCGTCCTTCAGATGAACGGCCCAGATAATACGTTATTTTAAAGGGGGCTTCCCCCATTTGCAGGCTCGCTTGATGTGACCTGGCGCTAAGACCGTGAGCTCGGCTTTGAAGATCGCTTATCAACATTTCGAGGTTCGGAGTTTCGAGATGTGAAATGACGAGGGACTTTTACCCCTCGAACTCCCGAATGTCGATATGCCGATGTGACCAGATCTTGCACCATGCGTCAATGGATCGGATGACCCAGACTTAGCTTTAAAATATAGGCACTTTCTCTTACGCTATATATCGGGTAACTTGGCAGCCCCGAAATCCTGATGACCGTTGATCTTCTTCGTGGATGGATCTCGGCTGCCGACAGCAAAACCTTGCCCGCTTGCTTGATTGGGAGCCTGAAATGATATTTTCTACGTTGCGCTTGGGCGCTCCTCATGCGACTCACTGACCTGAATGCTCTTGTGCCCCGGAAAAGAAATGTTACTAACATTAGGCTCCATGGGGGATAGAGTCATCCCTGTGATGCTCTAAGAACTCATTCCGCAGCTTCAGTGCCTTACTGTTGGGCTATGGAGTCAGGCTCAAAACATCCCGCTGCTAAAAATACAGGCCAAAAAATAAAAGCAACAAAATAAAGATACATGCTCAAAGGAGCTTATTTATATACAATCCTAAACTAATAAAACACTTTACATGGGGCTAGGTGAAAGAAGATTTCCACCATAGCCATTCAAGCAACTTCCTGGATAGAGGCTCCTTCCTTCTGTCAATGATCATCAATAGATGGTGTAACCGTGACAGCAGAACGGTTACACTCTTCAACTCCTCCTTACATACTGGAGTTGAGATAAAATAGGGCGGCTCCAAGGCATAGGGGAAATGCCACTCCATGTATTCACCGACAGGGTCATAGAATGAGTGGTGAATCCCAGAAAACTGGCGATAAACAGCTGCCTGTGCTACACAGTTGTCCACCTGTAGCTGAATATCTCTGATAAGCACAGGTAGGAGGACAACTGACGCAGGCTCACTAATCTCAGGAGATGGTTGTTCGTTGATTGGCTCCGGATAGAACATGAAATGTGCGCTCAGTCGTTCCTCTGGTTACTCCTCCTCTTTTTCGTGCACTCGACCATCTTGTAAAAAGGGAACAGTCTCTTGATCCTTCTCTTTGATCCCAAATGTAAATACATCATGGGAAATCTCATGAAGGAAGAAAGAACAATCCTCTTCCACAATGGCTTCTTCGTTTAAATCTGAGACAGCAGGCTCGTTGGGGGCAGATGCTAACACATATAAGAAATCTTCAATAATCTCTTCAAAAGAGATGCTTAGATCATCTGCCTCGAAGACTGGAAAATCCTCTTCGTTGTCTTCAGCTTCCGATTTTTCATGTTGGGTGGTGGGGGATGTCACCTGCTCCACTAGTTCACTCAGGTCAGCTTCGTCTTCCCAGGCTGGAAAATCCTCTGCACAGTCTTCATATTTCAACCCTTCTAATTGGGTAGAGAGATATTTCACCTACTCCATCAGCTCACTCAGGGAATACTCTTCCCCCCTAGGATATTCATCCCTTTCATAACCCGCCTCTGATGCAGATGAATGGGGAGGAGAAAGGACTGAGTTCTGATCCAGGTCATTAGGATCATCCCCACAGCCTACATCAGAAACAACTTTCTCTTGTATATAGTTGTGGTATCCCCCACAAAAATTATGAAAAATTGACTCAGAGGGATACAACTTCTGACAATAGGCGATGAAAGCTGCATGGAATCCATTGAGTGAAGAAATGCTAGCAGGGGGTAAAGAATCATACCATTTACCCGCATCCCCTGCTAACGAGAACATGAACATCTTCAGTAATACATCTTCATGATGTATCTCCCACTGACGCATGAGTTCATGAAACTCACTGAGGTGCTGAGTAGGGTTGTCCTCTTCACATTTTCCAAATATGGGCAAATAATCACCCCATTCATTCAGAGAGGGGACAACATTAGGAAAACTAGGAATAGCAGAAAAATTAAAAGGAGCAAACCTGCGAGCAAGGATTTTCTCCATATCGAACCAGTGGCGTCGCCAATCGATCCTTGAATCATGGAGTCGCCAGGTGAAAAAATTATAGCTTTGAATGTGCCTGGTCCTTGTTCACCATCAAAGGCCAGATCTGAACATCGTTGTTATCTCAGGAAACTTCTCAGGCTGAGAAAGCAGCTGCTGAAGCCTTCTCGAGAAATCTCCTCTGGGTCAGCTTTCAAGTGTGCTAACAGTAGCCACAGCTAAAACAGTGATGTGGAAACCATCGAGTCGCCACAGTGGATTCGCCAGGTGCACAGTAGCAATCTTCAAAGTCTCTGATACCTGATGCACCTTCAGAATCAGAGGCTCAATGTCATTCTACCCAGGGAAAATTTTCAACTTCGTCCCCGGCAATGGCGCCAGAAATGTTAGCATCAGAAGTCACTCTTGGATTGCTTGTAGGAGCAGAGCCTGACGCCCATCAATTTTATGTCACAATTTGTTTAATGGGGTGATCAAATGGATAGAGACTCAAAAAGATATAGCTTCAAATCAGGAAACCGGGCCTGGTGTGTAGAAAACAAGGGAGGTCTTGATCCAACTTCCATCAGTAAGTTAAGTATAAGGTGGATAGATGGAAGACTTAAAGAGAAGGGTGAACAAGACTGCCTCAGGCAACAGGCCTTCGGAAGCTTGAGGAAGAAAAACTCTGAAGCCAATATCCGCTTGGTCCAGAGTTTCAAGGAGATGAAAGGTGACTCGACTGGATCCTCCAATTCCAAGCCATTTCAGCGCTGAGAAAACACAAGAACTGATTATAAACGCTGCGACTGTTGCAGTGATCCAACCTACATCATCCTACAACAGCGCAACTCGACTGGATCCTCCAATTTCAATCTGTTCTAACACAGTAAACGAAGAGATGGTGTTGGCGTTCGGAAGTCACTCCTGGATTGCTAGCAGGAGCAGAGCCCGAAGCCCATCAGATTTAATGTCACGATTTGTTTTAAAGGGTGATCAAATGGAGGGAAACTCAAAACAGCGTCGTATCAACTCGGAAACCAGACCGGGCATACATGAAAGAGTGAGGTCCTGATAAACTCCAAACAGTGAGTCGTAGTAAAGGCGAGTAGGTGGAATATTTATGCAAGAAGAGCGCAATGATCTATTACAGACATCCAGTATGCAATAGATTAAAGAAGAAATGTATCCGAACGCAAAATCCTTTTACATTCAAATACAGAAAACCAGAGGGCACGACAACGCCACAACAAATCCTTTATTGTAACAAGCTGCACTACTGTGAATCCTCCAGCAAAAGATGAAACAAAGACGGAAAAGAAAGAGAACT
>JASDQU010391773.1:0-10976 GCA_032191745.1 Picea mariana | reverse complement strand
TCAGATCTACGGAGTTTGAGAGTGGATTTGGGAATTTGGACATCTGGGTTTTCCTTGCAGTTGCCCGATCTATCATTTGGCATATTTCTCGGGATGATTGGACACTTTTGGTAGCAGGGTAGAATTATTCAGGGCTTCAACATTCTAGCAGGACATGGCACTTTCCAACTTGGAGGTTGAGCATTAGTACAGCTCAGATCTTCTTGATTTAGTCTTCATTGTATATCCAGCCTTTGGAGGCTCATTTTGTATTGTCAGGAGCATTTTGTAGCAGCTCATATCTATTGCTTGTACGGCCATCCGAGGTTTATGCTAGATCGGTCATCTATTGTATTGATCTTACATTGCTCATAATAAAAATGTCAGATGTTTGCTTGTGCTTCTACATCTTGAATATATTGTGATCTCCATGTGTTGATGAATCTTGTATGCACCTAAAAACTCAATAAATTAGTAGTAGTTAGTGATTCCAAGAAAGAATTTGGCTTGGGATCATTACAGACCATCCATGAAGATATGCGTCCCTTGGGTAATAAATATATTTATACTTTATATTATATTGTATTATACATACAATATGAATATATTATATTTATACTTTATACTTTATATTATAAATATATTATTACATTAATAATATTATAATTAATAATATTTCTTAATAATTAATAATCATATTATTAATTATCAATCTAATAGAATGTCTTTCCGATGTTGCCCAAACATCAACGATATATTCCTCCCCTTGGGGTCATATCATATACATTTACCCCTATATATACCCCCATTGGGTCATAATAGATCACGACAACTATATTTACGGGAATACAATATTCATGATGTAGGTACCTTTTTGAACACCTCAATATGGTGTTTTGGTCAAGCACTCATATCCATGTTGATGTTTTAGAATCAAGCAGACATTATCCCAAATTGGTATTGCTAATTTGACCAAGGGAGGATGATACATTCACTCATGGGGCCATGATGATCTGGTCAATGGTAAATGGACGAGGATGTTGATGTTTCTCTAGTAAGTAACATTGGGCAGACATTCTCCCAGATTGGTCATGTTGATTTGACCAAGGGAAATGACTCATTCACTCATAGATCTTTTCTAGTGGTGAATGGCCCAGGTTTAGTCTTTCTCTCGATGAGGAGTGGATAGACTTGATGTGCTCTCACATTTCCTGCTCTAGGATGGAGTGATATATATTAATTAGATGTGCATGTGAGGAAATAATCATCAACATAAATATAATATATGAATAATATATTTATAATATAATGTATAAATATATAAATAATCAATAATCAATCATTAATAATTAATAATAAATTAATTAATGAAAATACAATAATGGAAAATACATGTCCATTAAATGAAAAGGAACTCCACCCAAGTATATATATCGGGGCCCTTAATTGTAATAAATCATCTCATATAATATTTACTTACAATAACCTCGCATCAAGTTCGCTATGTCTTGTTGATATTTTCACTGTGTAATTATTCTATGATAATAATAACATTTAAATCATAAGGAAATAATTATTAGATCTAAAAAGCTGAAAATTCAACATGGTGTCAGAGCTAGTTAAAAGTTTTCAGTGTCATAGCTAGTATAAGTCTTTTTTGAAGCTATTTAAAAGTTTTCAATGCCACATCTGATAGATCTACTTCAGATCTTTTCTTTTTTGCAATTGTGCAGTCGTGGTCATGAGCGGCATGTGCACACAGAGCGACCACATTCCCTTTGGTTGTGATTTTCCTAATTATAGGGTGTGACCGCCTTAAGGATTGCACTACATAGTGCGACAAGATATTTTGGTCACTCTCTATTTATTTGCAAGCTACAACCGAGCACTTTGTGATAACTAATAGATCTTCTATAGACTCTGCAAAAATGATTGGTGTTCAAGAGGGAGGTATATACAAATTGTTGGGATGACCAGCCCAGGAATTGGTACATGATAACATCAGTTTGTGTGAGCTATGACATTAGATAATTGCACACTTACATTACAGGGATTTACCAGCATTGAAGAGGATGGCCACAGGAATTCCATAGCTTCAGGTATAGAATAATGGAATTTTCACTTGGAAAGAATGCCAAGGGACATTTTCCGAGAAATGACAGTAGGTCCAAGGGTATCTTGGATCTAGTGAATTAATATGTATGAAGACCGATGACAGTATCATCCTTGGGTGGCTTCTTGTACTATGTGTCATTCATTGATGATTTCTCTCATAAGGCATGGATCTACTTCATGAATATAAGGATGAAGTCTTTAGTAGGTTCTAGGAGTTCAATGTTCAGACAAAGAACTTGAGGAAGAAATTAGATTTTTAAGGACATATAATGGAGGAGAGTATACTTCCATTGACTTCAGTTATTTCTGCAAGGAAGCAGGGATCAAGAGGGAGTTGGCAATAACTTACAACCCTAAAAAGAATGATGTTGTTGTGACCAAGAAGAGGTCAGCTTGGCTTTGTGACACTTTACAGAATGCATAGGTGCATGCAATTACCAGTGGTACTTTTAGGAAGAGAAACCGACCTCAGAGGTTCTCGAGTTATATGGCACTGATTAGTCGCATCAATGATTTTTAACCTTCTAGTTATGAGGAGGCAGTAGGCCAACAGGTTTGGAAGGATGCCATGATGGAAGAGTATCATTCCATTATGAATAATGATGTGTAGGAGATAGTTCCAAGACCAGAAGGGAAGTCAGCGGTGACTTCCAAGTGGATATACAAGATCAAGCATGCAACATATGACAACAACGAGAAGTACAAAGAGAGCTTTGTGGCGAGAAGATTCTCTCAAAAAGAGGGAGTGGACTATGAGGAGACTTTTGATCCAGTCACCATATTAAGGAATGGTTTTTATGGACTCAATCATGAACCCAAGGCATGGTACTCTAGGATTGATGGATACTTGATGAGTTTGGGCTTCACTAAGAGTGATACAGATCCCAACCTTTGATACAAGGTTGTTGATGGAGATTCATTGATCTTAGTGTTGTATGTTGATGATCTGTTCCTTACAGGGGAAAAGAGACTCATTGTCAAGTGCAAGAGGGACTTAGCCTCAAAGTTTGAAATGAATGATATTGGATTGATGCATTATTTCTTGGCATTGGAGGTGTGGCAAAAAATAGGTGAGATCTTCCTTGGATAATAAAAGTACATAGTTGATATCTTAAGCAGATTATCTATGATGGATTGCAAGTCCATGGCTACACCTATGATGAAAAATATGAAGAAGTTGAGTGATTATGCTTCATATTCATATTTGGTGGATCCCACTATGTACATGCATCTGATTGGATCCTTGATGTACCTGGTTAAACACTAGGCCAGATATTTGATTTGTAGTGAGCACCTTGAGCCAGTTTATGGTTGAACCGAGGCAGTTCCATTGGGTTGCAACAAAGCATGTGTTGAGGTACTTGCATCGTACATTTGGATATGGTTTGAGATATGTATTAGGTGGTGAAGTGAGGTTGCAGGGATATACTGATTCTGACTAAGCAGGGATGCAGTGGACAAAAATAGAACCTCGGTGTGCTACTTTAGCTTAGGATAAACTATGATATCCTGGATTAGCAGGAAGCAAACTTCTATACCACTCAGTACAATAGAAGTGGAGTATATCATAGCTAGTGTTGCAAGTCATGAATAAGTATGGATTCAAAAGCTTCTTGCAGGACTATTTGATTAGGAGTTAGAGACGACATTAATACATTTTGATAATCAAAGTTGTTTCAATCTTTCGGAAAATCCAGTATTTCATGAAAAGTCAAAGCACATTAAGATAAAATATCACTTCATCCGATACATGGTACAGAAGGGATCATTAAAGTTCCAATACATATCCACAAATGATAAAATTGTGGAAATTCTCACCAAGCCTCTGTCTAAGACAAAGTTTGTATAATTTAGAGACAAGCTTGGGGTGATGCATAACGTCTCCCTCGCTGAGAGGGTGTGCTGATGTTTCATCATCAGGCAGACATTCTCCTAGATTATTCATGCTTATTTGATGAAGGGAGGATGATACATTCACTCATGGGGCCATGTTGATTTGGCCAGTGGTGAATGGCCCAGGATGTTGATGTTTTTCCAGTAAGCAACATTGGGCATACATTCTCCCAGATTGGTCATGTTGATTTAACCAAGGGAAATGAATCATTCACTCACGGATATTTGCTAGTGGTGAATGGCCCAGGCGTAGTCTTTCTCTCGACAAGGAGTACTGGATAGACTCGAGGTGCTCTCACATTTCTTGGTCCAGGATGGAGTGATATATATTAATTAGACATCCATGTGAGGAAATAATCATCAACATAAATATAATATATAATTAATATATTTATAATATAATGTATAAATATATAAATAATTAATAATTAATAATTAATTAATTAATTGAAATACAATAATGAAAAAAACATGTCCATTAAATGAAAAGGCACTCCACCCAAGTATATATATTGGGGCCCTCAATTGTAATAAATCATATCATATAATATCTAGTTACAATAACTTCTCATCAAGTTTGCCAAATCTTGTTGAGATTTTCAGTGTGTAATTATTCTATGATAACAATAGCATTTAAATCATAAGGAAATAATTATCAGATCTGTAAATTAGAAAATTCAACAATCCACAGGTAGAAGGTTTTAAGTTGTCGCCCCCAAGTGATCTTCACAACAACTTTGTTCATAGGAAAAAATTAATGACATGGGTACATTTTCTTTTAACAATAATGGGCAGTTATATTGATAAACAAAATGGATGTGGTTTTGTTTGAACAACCCCAAGACATTCTATTTCCAGAAAGAACTATAAACATAGAGAATAAGGAATGGAGTTTTTCAAAAATAGTGAAAGACAAAAATATTGTTCTTCTCTTGCTCCAAAACTTGTATTTATAAATTCTTTTAAATTGTCCTAACTATAGTGAGAATTAAAACAATATAGATCAACTAGAAACTTAAATTATTTTGACCAATTTGACCAAGTGGTCCTATTTCCTCCTCACTATTGGTGTTAGCCTCCTCTTGAGATATGATCTATGTCTCGTGATTTGAAAAGATTTCCAAGAGGGATTCCAATGGAGGGATATTCACATGATTTATGTGGAAGGAAAGAAGGCCTCGAACAATAAAGAGAGAGGCATTCAATTCAATCATCCACCCTCTTAATATGGTGAGTGCATTGTTATATTCCTACTCCCATTCATGAAGAGATATATTGTGTTTAGTAGATCCTACATAGAAGCAATACTTGAATTTTTCGATCTTGTTATGCTTAGACTCAAATTGGGATCTCTAGGTATTTGATTGATTAATGGATGCAGATAAGGTGGCCTTCATAGCCATTATCCCATTGAACAAGCACTAACACAATAATGAACCTTTCTTACATATCCAACTATTTCCAGGCACAATGCTCCATAATAAAGAGTGACTCACACATATAATGGGGAGAGACAAAGTCCAATGGCCAAGATCTAGGATATTCTCTAGTGAAAAACAAGGGAATGAAAAATAAATCTCTAAAAGAGGGTGAATTGATCAAGGCTTAAAGAATTGCCATACATATCAATGAAGTAGATTCCATAATAAATTCCCATATCGAGTGAGATGACCTACAATAGATTAGAAACAAAAGAAAATACCTCTACCTCTGAGAATCATAAATTCCCTTCTTCATAACTAATAATGTGAGTATTGTTTGGGTACATGCTCAACTACATACTTAGTGACATACTCATTTTTTCCATTTTTCCTACTATTTAGGAGGACTGTTGTTTATAGCATGTCTATTTATAACAGTTATATTTTTAGTTGGTGGATTCCTATATGTAATATCATGGGAAAATACCATGGGATTCCAAAACCATGAGCTCATAAACCACCATTAGGAAAATTCCTATTTTTTAGCTACCATTAGGCAAATTCCTATTTTTTAGGAGATAATTCCTATTTCCTTAATTTTAGGAGATATTTCCTATTTCATGGGCATAGAGTGCACTTTATTAATAATATTAGCCTCCTATGGAAGTGCACATTACCCATCTAATACTTGGAGTTAATTCACATCACTTATTTAGAAAATTTCCATAATTAGCAAATTCTCACTCAATTAGGACTTTAGTTCCATTCTTAGACATGTTGGTAGCCGATTTGCATTTTTATACTGTCCTTATAAGCTGCCTACACCAGTGTTTTGCAAACCTTAATTTTTGTCGCAATCCTTGAATAAAACGACACTATTATTTTTGCGCTATTTGCACACTTACCTTTGTTCTTGTTTTCACGACTGCAAGCGTGAAAACATGGTTTTCAAAGTCACATTAAAATCATCACTGAATTGTCGTTATCATTCTTGTCAATATGCCCATTGCGTTTACAATTTACTTATCGTTATGCAGTTGGCAAAACCTCTTGATCTATACTCATTTGACATTCTTTGATTTATTATGTAATTTCGTTTCATGACTGATTGAGTTTGTGATTGTTCTTAACACATTGGCTTCATGAAAACACATTGGTGTTATGGTTAAACTCTTGGTATAAATCGTTCTATACAACACTTTTCACATAATCTAACCCTTGGTATTGGTTTCGATTCATTTGTTTGATTTTGAAACTATAACTATTGCTTGCGTGAATGTTTAATCCACTTACCATTGATTTCATTGGTTGATTGAAATGGCATGATTGTTAACCTATACAATAGTGGGTCGAATAGCTATTTGCACCGGTGGTTGTACTGTAGATATGACTGTTTTGCATGTATGAACTAGCTCCACCACCTTCGCACGATATGTCATTAATGTCTTCCCCTATCCCTGTTTCACCTTTGCTAGTTTCGGGTGAGCCTGTGAGTGTTCTGCCCCCGCGTAGGCTGTGATTCAAACCCTGGCTCATTCACATCACTCACCGTGTGCTCCTGTCTATGGCACCGGTGGTATGAATTGAGCCAAACGGTAGTCAAGCTCTGTTACTCTTTGATAATGCCCGTAAGGGTTTAGAAGATAGTGTTTGGCTCACGTTTGTACAGAGGTTAGAGGGTTTCAATCAGTTTGTTGCATAGAAATTCTCCCTTACCTTTGATGGGTGTAGGGCTAAAGTAGGTGACATTCAGCTTGAACTCAATGAATAATTCATAAGCTCTGCCACAGGACTAGCAACCACAGGCTAGCGATGGCTTAAGAACTCCAAAGTTGATGAGGTATTGTGGCCTTTGCTATTTGTATCACGAAAGGTCACATCCTGTGACAAAGGTATGCCTATTTCCACACTTAAACCCAGGTGGCACGATCTTTTGTTAGTGGTTAAACAATTTGTGACCTGTGAGGGTCGGTATGGATTGGTTTTTCTTTATCACCTTCGACTGTTGATGAATTTGTGACCTGTGAGGGTCGGTATGTACTTCTACCCTCTCCCAAACCCTCGGTTGGCCCTGACATCAACCTACTCGACATCATAACAGAAAAGGTTGAGGCTGTCAAGAAGCCTATGAGTAAGAAGGTCAAGGGTAATTCTACTGTCGAAAGCAAGGGTAAAAAGAATGCTCGATTAATATCAAGACTCACCCGGAATAAACCTAAGCCTAACGTTGATCAAAAGCCCATAGTTCTTAGTGAAGACTCGGACTCTGATATCGAGCGCTTCCTAGCTAGTGAGTACCCTTATTCCCCAGGCCTATGCTCCGAGCCACCCTATGACTATGTATCTAATTTGTCCCCATGCCTAAAGAACAATCCTAATTACCCAGGAATCAAGCTTCATAATGAAACCCTCAGTAAGCTGAACAAACTCTCGACTGCTATTTCAATGCCTGAGCAGACATCATGCAGCCAATGTGATGTGTGGCTGGAGCGCTACTATATCGACGTTCCCTTATTACAGTCAAAGATCAAATCATTGGAAAACCAAGTTACAGTGCTGTCGAGAGAAAGGGACAAACTTCAAGTCAATGACAAGAAGCAAAAAACCTCTGGTTCAATCGTCTTTAGGAATGTCGAATCGGCGACAGCCTTCGTCAATTCCAAACTATCATGACCAAGCTATTTTCTGACTATCCAGGTATGAATTTCAATATCATTTTCATTCTATGAATTGCTAGGATTAATATAATGAATTGGGTTTTGGTTTTCAAAATAGTTATGTTCATTGTTCGAAATGATTTTATTATGGTTTGACTATCAAAAATAGTTATGTTGTGGGTCATGTACAATAGATTCTTTTTTCTAAAATCAAATATGGTTATGATTTGGTTATGCGATTTGGTCGTGCCCAGTTTAGCAATTGGTTGGTTTTGATAGGGTTTTGATTCATTTTAGAATAATTCTGTTAGTTTGAATTAACGAAATCAATGAGGTTTGTTTTCTTTTGAATTTTGATCGCATTTGACTTGTACAGGAGATTTTTATGCTAAAATTTGAACATGGTTATGTTTTGGTTTGATACGATTTTGTTGTAGTTGGATGCCGCTCGCTCTGATTTAGTTCTTATGGTTTGATTTTGGAACGATTTCGTGGGTTTGAATTGGTGATGATCCTCTATATGTGTTATGCGTCATTATTAGTGACTAGGATGATAAATATGATTTAATCTAATAACACTGTTGACTTTAGCTAGAAACGACTCTATTTTGAATTGAATTGATATTTTCGTTTGGGTTCTGGTTACATTCGATCGTGCTGAAGATATATTTACTAAAATCATGGAAACAATCTTAATTCATAACGATTCCATTGCTCCAAACCGCTTCAATTCGTTCCTGTTTGATTGGGTTTGCAAGTGATTGTTGCATGCCACGATTAGCATGATCGTTTGTATTCATTTAATATAGTTATATCAATTTCAAAACGATTCTGTTGATTTCGTTTGGATTCGAAAATTATTTTGTTGATGGCTAAAGAAACATAAACTGTTGGTGTTGATTTCAATTGGAAACGATTTCATTGTTGTCAAGTATCTAATACAATTTTGTTACCCAAAATTGTGATAACAAATGGAACAGAGTACGTTTATCTCTGTAATCATTCAATTGATCATAATCTTGTCTGCTCTCAAATTAGCATAACAATTTTGATTTGAATGATTTGTTTGGTTTTGAAATAGCAATTAGATATTGTTTAATAGTTTCAATTTATTCTTTGAGTTTTGAATTGATTTACAAAGCGATTCTGTGTTTGATTTAGACCAGTTACAGAATCACAAGATTCTGTAGCTAGTCTTTAAAATTAGATTTTTATCAATTTTATTTACAAGATATCCTTTTAACTTGTCTATTTTTGTCCTTTCTCAGGTGCATATGAATTTACAATGAGCTATTGGGGCATGATGTGACAGTTTAGAAGATACTTTAGATTTGGTTTTGTCTCAGGTGGTTAGCTTAAGTCAAAAACTTGGGATTTTTTCCCAGATTTGTGTAAACTGTTTTGATAATTCCCACAGGGATGTTTTACCCTGTGGGAGGTCTTTAAATACTTGTTTTTTTTTGTAAAACGCATCATCCTCACTATGGGAGAACTAGACTATGGATTTATAATACAGACTGAGATGAAAGTTGATGTCTTGTAACAGCTTTCGCTTTCAATATATCAAACTTTTGTTTCAAGTTTTATTCATATCATTTTGCAGTCGATTATAGACTACTTTAGCTATCGTAATCTATTGCAAGTTGATGTGATTTGATTAATGTGCAATCTATATCTGATCTCTCTCTTATTTAGAAAATATAGCAATTAGTTTGTTTCAGTTAATGAATCATAGATTTCTCTTCTTCATTGATTGAATCATTTTATACAAATCCTTGCATGCAGATTTATCTAAATGTTATGATTTGTAAATCATAATATTGATGTAACTTTTATGTCTTGTTTGTTTTGTTATTGATATTCAAAAGAGCATTGCTGCTTATCGTTTACTAGAGGATGGCAGAGGATTGATGCAGGTTTCCTCCCATCGAATAGATGAACTGGATCCATTACACAGGACAAATTGGAAAGCATTATCACAGGTTAGCTTATTAGTGTTATTTAAGTAGTTTAGATAGATATATGTATAGCTTAGATTTTTAGTTAGAGTTAGTAGTTTAGATAGTTAGTTTTTATTCTATTTCTTTTTCATAANAACAGTTCCGCTGTCTTAGGACAGCTTGCAATTGATTTTTGCAGGTTTTCTCCTAAATCTGTAATTTATAAATATTGTACATTTGTGATTAAGATTTGATTCAGTTGATAGTTGAATTGTTAAATTTCATAGAATTATTATAGTTGTGTAGTATTAGATAGTAAATGTATATGTAAATAGTTTAGATTTGTTTATTAGTTTGCTTTAATAGTTATTTTTAGTTAGATTAGTTAATTTAGAGTAGTTTTTCTTTTGTTTCTTTAGGACTTAGATCGGCTAACGGAGCCACTAAACCCGTCAGGGTGGGTCATCCCAAATGGCTTGGGTTATTTAGACAACCCCAGACCGAATCCACTCTTCCAGTTGACGGACGGTCAATTTCGCCCATCAACAAATGGCGCTAGAAGGAGGGCCTGAAATTAATTAATGGCACGAGGCGGTCGTAAGACTCCTCCACCACCTAATCTCTCACCTATAGTGACAAGAAGTCATTCGAACGATAACATCCCCCCTCAAACAGCAACCACATCAACCGGCGATCCCCGGGTCATAGTTGAAACAGTAACCCCAAATCCTACAGGTGGTGACATACAAGAGATTGTCCGCCAATCTCTCATAAGAACTCATAGTGCCTTAGCTCGTTTGAGGCAACCAAATCGACCTTTGAATCAACCTTTAGATTTCTCTGATATCAGAGAGAAACTCGAAGGCACTAATCTCACTATGAACCCTACAGATCCTATCCTCACTCCTACTATAGGGGGATTTGGAGTACCTCCCTCACCACCTCCATCATCTCCTTCCTCTTATGGAAGA
>JASDQU010391771.1:0-10977 GCA_032191745.1 Picea mariana | reverse complement strand
AGCCGAGGGCGAGACCGAATAAACTAGAGCCGAAGCCATCCCTTCGCCTTTAACCTTTGGCGTACCGGAACCCCTGCGCGCGTAAATGCTCGCGCAAGTGAGAGAATGCTCCGTTCTGTCGCTGCATCTATTATCGTCCTGCATGATAAGGGTTGGCGCATGAGGAGCGATTAATTCCATTTATGCTGTGGGCTAGTGCAATTCCACCTGTGGCTGCGAGGCTAGGTGTCACCCCATCCGGGGCATTTGCTCCTATATTATGAAATGCATTATAAAATTCAATTAAATGTTCTTTATTGGAAATAGTGTCATTTCCCGATAATTTAGACAAATGATCCTTAAATTTTGGAAGGGGTTTGTAGTTGGTGAAAGATTCAAAGTTGAAGACACATGCCACAGTGTGGTGGTCGCATATTCTTCAAACTGAAATAAGACAAATTTCTTGATTACCTTAGCAAGGTTTGTTGTATATTGAATCGGGATGTGATGACTGAAAATGCTTCCAATTATGGAGGAGGAATAGCTTTGTGAAGAGGTAGATGAAATAGAACTAGAAGGATATCCTGAAGATCTCATCTTGAAAGAAATGGGAATTGAAGATATCCATGAACTAGATGAGTCAGATAATGATCTTCAAAGTTTAGGTTGCATATTCTTGAAGACAACTTTCTTTCTTCCTATTTAAAATATAGGATTAATCTTAGGAGATAAACCCCTTGTCCTTCGAGAAGAATGAGATCCAGAGGACATATGTCAACCTTTATTGAGGGGGTTGATTTCAGGCTTTCCATTGTTGGGCTTCCCATTTTTCACGAAATCTAACGTCTCTAGCAATAACCTCCCAAGAATGATCAAGTTCTTCACATGTGTGAGATGTTTCTAAAATAAGATTGAATAAAGTCAAAGAAATACTAGTCCAATCATCCAAACCATCAGTAATTTTAGATTGTCGTGCAATGGTAAAATTCATGAGACAAGAGAAGAAAAATAAGTACAAAAAATAAAATACAACTACCAGAAAACTATGGATAAGTTCCCCATTATAGTCTGCAAATAAATGTTGATGAAAAGGAATGGCTATCCTAATACCAACATTTTCAAATCTTGTTGGGATAAAGCAAGATAGGTGGGATTGTTACCCTTATGTTTATAGAATTTTTCAAAAATACCAATTAATCCTCAAAAAATATTTTATCAGACCAATGTTGTTTTTTATGTTGTGTTATGACAAATAAATAAAGAAATATTTGTAACAAAAAATTTGATCCGGATTTTATGAGGAGAACAAAATGACTATAGATTATTAACAGGTGCTTAACACAAAATAACATAGATATAGTAAAAATGGTTTTCTATTCAATAAGGAAATAAGCTGAAACTGTAAAATGCAGTAGAAACAAGCTTGCTGGAATGGTGGCGGCTTATCTCTGAGAAGAGATGTGACGGCTACGCTCATTCGCAAGAAGATGATTACAATGAGGCTCTAAAGGAATTTTTACAATAAACAGGAAATCCAAAAACCCTAGACATCCAAAAACCTTATAACCCTAGGAGATGAAGCGCCAAAAGTCATGTGGGCCCCGTCTGGGTAAGTCAGTACATCAACTTCTCGGGGTCGTAACTTTTGCATACGATCTTTATTTTAGGTGTATGATAGCCCATTGGAAAGGTATCGTCGAGGAGATTCATTTTGTGGGATAAATCATGCCTTCATCTATTATTGAGAAGCTCAATCCCTAAAAACCTTCATTTAGGCCCTCAAAATGGCCCCGAAAGTTAAAACTGCTAAAAATAGTAAATTGTCAAAATTGCCAGAAAATTGTTTTGAGATAGTTGGAAAAGGTGGGTGGCCACCGATATCCACCTAGATCAAAATTATAATAGATTTAATGAACAATCATAGAACAAAAAATATAAAATAAAGATTATATATAGTCCAAAATGAGACTCCAAAACCATCAAATGATTTTATTAATTCATTTTTGAAATACAGCCAAAAACATTTTATCATACCCCAGAATGGGTAAGGACCAGGATAAGGCTTAGAAATCAGAGGTGGAATGTTAAATCACATAGAGATGACTAGTGTTTTCTAAGTAAAACCAAAACTGAAAAATAACTTGATCAACAAGCCACAATATGCCACTACCTTGAATTTGCATAAAATTCCTAATTAGTATTGAAAATCAATTCAGAAATCCAATAAGAATTTACAGACTATCAGAAACATATGATCAACCTTCTGAAGCATGTCAACAATCAATGCTTCTAGGTCCTTATTTCTACCTTCAGTAAGACTTTGCTATCAACAAAAAGTTCTTAGCTTTTAAGTGTTTCAAGAATGAATGAAGTGGTAATGTAATCTCACTCTAGATCAAGAGAAAAAATTATTAGAGTTTGTGCTTCTATCTCTCCTTTGCTTGTCCTTCATGTTCTCTTTTATTCTCTAAAATTAGTTTTGAGTAGTTCCAACTAATTTTAGTTAAGTTATTTAAAAACAAATTAATTCGATAGGGACAGTTCATATGCAAATATTGATAAATAATGATAAGGGATAATAAATATTAACTAATAGGTGGGCCCCCCTAATTAAATATGTTGTTTAATTTTCGAAATATCCCCTTGTTCCTCCATCAATAATTATGCATCAATGTAATCAAACATCATTATATACACATATCCCAATCAACCCACATATCAAATATTTCAAAACATACTTGTGACTCACAAATATCAAGTATATATACATTACATGTCCAAAATTAATAGGTCAGCAAGCTATCCAAAAATAAATTGTTGTCCAAAACAAGTAAAGGTTGTCCCAACAGTGAAACCAAAGAAAAATAACATGATAAAATTAGAAATCATATTTTTATGTGAGCCAGTTCACCTATGTCCACTTTCCTTCGATTATGTCAGCTTGGGCATCTGTCAATCTGTCTTGATAGGAATTTTACCTTTAATTGTTGATTCTTCTGGGTGCATTTATTCAAAAGGGGGATTCCCATCCTCATGTCCAGGGTGTTGGGAATGTGATGTGATTGAGTGTGAGGATGCCTCAAATTGATCAGACTTAGTAGAATTGGCTAATTTTTTCCCTTTACAAGGCTCAGGTTCTTGGGAAATGGACTTGAGTCTTTTCAATGGTTGAGTTGAATGGGCATGTGATGTCACTGATTCAATGTGTTGGGAAAGCCATTTAGCTATAGGAGGAGGTAATGACAAAGACACTGTGGTACATTCATCAGTATGAACTTGGGGAGGATTTACAATATCATTCCAACCATTATTGACTGGGACCTCGGGTGGTAAGGACACATGTGGTTGCACTAGTATGTCAAACATGCTAGGATGAGGGTGAAAAGGTGGTCTTTAAGGTGGAAGCGGAGGTTGAAATTCTCCTTGTCCAACTAAGTTTAAGAAACCTTTCTGTAAGAGTTTGTTAAATTCTTCGGAATCAACATCAAAATGAATTTAAAATTAGAGTCTTTTGTTTCCTCCTTGCCAAAAATCATTTGGCCTTCTTCATCTGCCTTCATTTCCTCTGCCATGACTGCCTCTACTAAAAAATCCCATCTATTAAACATAAGGCTAGGTTAGGGTATGTATACAATAGCAAGTAAAACATCAAATACCATTTGCATTGACATAATTTAGCTCTGACTTGATCAACAAGAAAGCATGCATACAACCAAGGATAAAAAGGGAAGGGTAACTCAAAACAAACTTTCATCTCTGCTTTTAAATATGTTCATATCTTACCACCTCATATAATTGATGTTTAATTAAGAACATGAGAATAACAATGTAATTGGGAATGTGAGGGGATTTATAATGTATGGAAAGTGAAAATCAATGACAAGGGAAGCAATGTTACATGTTCAGAATAACAACACATCAATCATAAAAAATCCTCCAATATCCAAATGTCTATCAATAATTATCTCATGAATTCCATTTCAATCACATCCTCATTAACTGCTATCATATTCCTTGTCCATGTCCAAAGAAACCTTTGGATTTTTTCATGTATCATGGGGGAATATATGAATTAAAAATGAACATGATATTTGAGAACTAGGAATAATGTATGTAAAATGAGAGCATGAAGGGTGTGGCCATGAAAAATCAACATCCAAAACATAGTTCATTAAAGAACCACCACTTTGGAATATATCTTCTTTTTTTTTACATTCTGCCCTTCATCAAAATTTTAATTGATCAAAATATATTCTTACTATCAAACTATTCATTGCCAAACTGATAGAAAAACATTATATATTTCATACAATAGGGGAAAGAGAAATGAATTTTTAAATGATATATGTTCATGGGAATTAAGGAATGATGAATGAAAAGTGAAAGTATGAGGGATTTGAACCTGTATGTATAAATAAAAACAATTTCTAAATTTTGGATGACCCATCCATATCCAATTCAAACAAATATTCTTTAGAAACCAATGACTATATCTCCTTAAACTATTACATTACTTATTTCAACAAGTTCTGCAATGATCAAACAACCCAATATATAACACCAGAATTTTCATATCATGGCTTTTAATGACCATCAAATAAGTTGATAACAAAACTTATGTTCCAGACAAAAATTGATGCAAATCCTTCAACTCCAAAATAGTATGGTGTAATCAACCAAGCCGGATCTATCTTAGATTAAAAATTTTCCATCGAGCCAAAAAACATAACACACAAGTTAAAATCCACCAAATATTTTCTTCAATCAAAACAACAAATGCATCATGGATATGGCTTATTCCACAACTGTATATATCCAAACAATGAGGATTTGAATCTGGATAATGATACATTTTTATAACTGTAAGTTCATTCATATGACTATCAACACTCTCTATTTTTTGAATAAAGAATGCAAAGGTATCAATCTTAGGCAGATACAAAAAACCCTCACCAGTTCGAGCTTAAAACAAGTTGTCTTCATGACATGCACAAGACTTAAAAGTCTAGGGGTTTAGCAATAAAATGATTCAACCAAATGACCCTTCAATCTCAGAGTTAGGATGCATGTAGTAGGGTTTTACAATTAAACTAATCGATGTCCATGGAAACCATTGATAACGTACGATTGAACATAGATGAAGAATGTCTTTTGAAAGACATGGGTTCGAAACCCTTTGATAAATAAAACTAAGATGCATGTAGAACAAAAGCCACAAAACTTTTCCTAAAATTTTCTTGTTCAAGACTCCAAGTATCAACATGTGGAAAATGAGGTTGCAACAAGACTTGTATTTTTTGGAAAAATAATATGAAAGAAGTTGTTCAAAAATGAAAATGAACCATTTGCGGTGAATTCACACAATCGAGACTAGATACAATAGTTTTTAGGTCGAGGTTTAATGCCAGAACAACAAAATGGGAAGTATTTCCTTTGGGATGACAAAATTAGTTCGAGAAGAAAGACAAAACAAGCATACTCATTTACTAATAAAGAAAAGTTATTCCAAAAACTATTTATGAAAAAACAAAAATGCATTTGATGGGTACAAACTAGAATCTCCATACCTCTCCTTGGCACTTCAAATACCTTTGAAAAACAATTCTCCACAACTACCATCATCAAGCTCCAAGACTAGAGTGTTACTCAACTAGTTCGAAAAAAATGGAATTCCCAAAACCCCATCTCAGGGTGGTATACCTCAATGAGTAAATACTTGCGTCCCATGAATTGAATACATGAGGCATCAATTTATATAAAACTATCAACACATTAAAATTTTAATCCATCTCATGTTCTACTATCCACTAAAATCAAATTACAGGCCTAAATGTTTTCCAAGTGTGCTAGCAATACCGTGCCATATAACCACGTCGACAACCACAAAAAATTCCAACTGAAATGATGGCCATCAACTTCACATCAAGCTTCATGTCCAAGTTACCATTTAATACCACATTCAAAGTGAGTTAATAGTACAAGAAACACATATATTCAATATTCGGGTGCTAATTTATAGTTGTGAGGTGAACGATAGCATGAGTGTTGAGTTCATGTGTTATACCATATACCATATGCATTGAAAACTTAAAATATTGACCATTCGATTGAAATGTCACCTTTCTTATGTAGAACCAACACTTCCATATATATGTATGTATGTTTATAACAATAATTTGATGACCTGATGTTATAATCAAAATATTTTAACACATTATAAACCATATGAACCTCAAATATTTTTTTGAAAAAATAACTTGTCTTGTCTCCTTTTCTTTAGACCACATCATATTAGTAGAATTTCATCAAAATGTTATATGTTCTTTTATGAGGGATATAGAAAAACAACCTTTTGTCACTATCTCTCTATGTAAGTCATAATAATCTCTTAAGAGTGAAATGTATGGAGCATAAGAGATCCTTGCAGTTTTGTGAACAAAACTTTTCCTTTTCTTGTGCAATCAAATTGATAGTGATATTGATACTCAAACTAAAAAAGAGAGGCAATATCATTGTATAATGCAAATGAAACCACATAAGTAGACCGATGCCATTCAATCCTGGGGAAAATTTAAAAAAAAACTTTCTTTCTTTCTCCCTAGGGGTCCCACCTATAGTTAAATATTGAATATATCATAATAATAGAAAATTTTAATTGTTCCTTGCAACTATTTTTAGGTTGGTGGATAGTTTGCAAGTTTGCGAGTCAACATAGGGTACCATCTCCACATTGATTACTACTCCCCTGAGACCAAAATAACCGTAGTATTTCACTATGAGAGACAATAAAGGTTTTTTTTTGTCTTAATGGCATTCCTCATATAAATAGTATTCTAGAAATAATATACTAATAATAAATTAGAGAAACATGGAATCATATTCACTACAATCCCAATTTCTTATGAAATTTCACATTAAAGACCGTATATATTATCTAGGAATCATTCAATTCCAATCAAGGTTAAAAGGTTGAATGAACAACCATATACTAGTGTTATAGTGTCAAATTCCACCTCCAAAGCTTTGATGCTTTTATTGGCCTTATCCATATCCTCCTCATAGACAATTATTCCCCATACCTCCTTGAGTCCTTCTAAAAACCTAAATTTTGATGGATATATGCGCCCTAACAATTATGCTACCCATGTGCACGCATACTACTTAAGGGACACCCACATACATGCTAATAAATGTTCAAAAAAATATAACTATGCCCAAATTAATGATGAGTTAATGGATTGGTTAGTTGTCAACTCTTTTTTCCCATACTCAACTGTCTCTAACCAATTGGAGACCGCATAAAAGGAACATTTGCCTCATGGATAAAGGTAACGATAATTTGCACATTCAAGAAAGCACTCATCTCGATATTCCCACTCAGTCTATAAGCCCATTTTATCCTTGTTGTTGTTAATTCCTTGGCTTGGAAACCCTTATTTCTAGTTTCCTTCTGATCACCAATATTATCTTTCCAAGAGCATCTCTCTTTACCCTCTTTGGGCATGTGGTGACTTTAGTGCCAAGAACATCCTTATAGCACAAGCCAAGGTTGGAGGAATCTAGGATCTCTTTTGATAGGGAAATGACACATCGAGCAGGTATAAGTTGTAACATCTTTGTTGCTTTTTCATCAATAATACAAAAAACTTGTTCCTTCGAACTATCTTGTGTTATTATTTTTCATATTTGCAATATTTTCACATACATTTCATTAGAATACTATTTTCTTTGTAATTTTCTATTATTTTACATATAACTAATGGGTAGTTACTACTATGACTACCTCCACATATAGATATACTTGTTCAAGGTTTTTGCAGGTTGCAGAAAAAGCCCGGGGAAGGAGAAAAAACAACAAAAAACACTTGTTGATACAATGCAACTCACCTAGGAGTTCACTCTTTAGACTTGACAACCTGACTCTTCAATTTCCAGCTCCAAAATGCTCCTAAAACTCTCTAGCATGCTCCATAATTCGCCTAGCCTTGTTCCATCTCCCAAGCTCTTCTCCCCTTTTTTCTCTTGTTGTTCATGTCTAACTCTTCCTTTAAAAACTGCATGTAACAACCCATATGAGTTTCCTCTATCTTTCAAGACCATTCACTGCTCACTCTACCCAATGTTGATTTCTTCTTCCCCATACTTTACAATAACTATCAGATGCGAATCTCATACCCACCCCCTTACATGATTTTAATGATTGGGATCTCACACACTCCAACTAAAATATAATTTTTCCCCAAATGATAATAAAATTCAGAAATGTGGGTTTGAATTAATCCCCATAAATTAATTCCCTTTGGACCCCTCTTGGGTACTCTCTAGGAATTCCCCTCACTTATGGATTAATCATCCCCCATCCTTGTTCATTCCCAACAACTAGCATCACATTATTTTTATAAAAAACATAAAATACAATTCACATATTACATCGCTTGGCCATAGCCACATTTATATATACCTTATGCATTAATTAAACCGAATATTATAGTGGGGATGTTACAGGAACATATCTTTAGAAATTTGTTCAACTATCTTGTGGAATCAAAATATTATTAACTCCACCTAAATTCACTTTTGAAATATAGAGTTCAACATTGTGATGGATTTTCATAAGGAAAAGGAGATGCCAATTGTTTAAACCACCAATGCATCTCAAAATACCACACATAATAACTTAGCAATGCTATCTATCTTCATGACCTAGAATGATGACATCAACAATGACGCTCTATGAATTGTGATTGGTCCACATGTCAAAAAACTTCACTATGTTGATGAAATGATGTGGAAAAATGAGAGATTTCCATGTGTGCTATGATTGACTTATATCATAAACTTGGTCTAGAAGACATGCCCCTTCTTCATAGACCTAAAAATAAGCAATGGAGTATAATCTCTTTTGACTCTATGAAAACATCCATCAATCATGAAAACACAAAATTTAAATTTATATAGACTTGCAGACTTGAAAAAATCATAAAATTCAACTAAATGGAGGTGTTGGGTCTTGTTATTGCACAAACTATAGGTTGGGAAAATCCCGACCCAATCCACGATATGGCGATAACTGTGGGAGATTCTACCTATTGTCACCTTATATAAACCCTCCCCTCGCTCTAGTGAAGGAGAAATCCTACACAAAGGGGGGAATCTAAGGTGACCCTGGGGGGATTGAGACAAAAGATGGAGAGATGATCAGTGAAACCCCTATAGGTCAATGATAGAGATGAAAAAAGGCTTGAAAATGAGGCTTGTAGAAGGATACACAGTTTCCAAGTGATAGATACCTAGAAAACAATGTTAGCCATGCTCGGAACAAGACAAACAATGGATATATAAGACTTTAAACCAAGGGGAACAAGCAAGAAACCTTGTTATCCCAAATTTGCAGTAGTTATAGAAATATATATCAGCAACATAAATTGACAATGGCTACAAATTTGACCATCCAAAATCTAGTACAAGATATCATAAATAAAGCTAGCAAAGACTAGTCTAACTTCCAATGATTAAAGTGAGATTTTGGTGGTGATTAGGGTTGTTTATTAGATGTTATCAACAAGTTATTATATCAGCCAAGTGGTTGTAGAAAAAATTTCTATAGCATCAAAATCCAACCACAAAAATCAACAAGTAAGCCGTAAAAAAGATAGACTATGAGCAATAGAACAACAATAAACGTTTACAAGTAAATTTCAGCGGTTGGTAAGTGTGCAACAAGTAAAAGAGAGAGATTTATACAGCCCTAATGGATGTAGCTTTAAGTTTATAAAAGAAACAAATTTCTTGGCCTAAATAGGACGCCCTTAGGGCATAAGAAATCTTATAACACTAAGAAAATATTCCAGCTTGAGCAAGATCAATATCTCTCAAAATCACGTTTACCAATGCAAGTAATTTATATCTCCAATGCAATAAATGATTAGTGTCTTTCCAAATGGGTTAATAGAGTCTCTTTTAATAGGTTATATCTACTACCTCCCTAGGGGTGTGCACCCTTTTACTCCCTAGGGAAAGTAAAACCTAACAAGGTAGATCTAGGAGGGTGTAAGCCCTTTTACTCCTCCTAGCAACCTTTGTAATATCTTTTTTCTACAAACAACAATGATAAAACTTGGTGGAGGGTGTATTCCCTTATAATCCTCCAAGGATCTAGCCAATAAAAACCATGGAACAAGAAAGAAAACTAACAATATGTAGATTTTCCTTACCAATTCCAAAAAGCATGCCAAGACAAACCCTTGTTACCAAGTATTTTTCATCACCAAAGAAAGAGATAGAGCACCACTTCAATCCACAAGACAAGATATGAACCATAGCATAAGATAAAGAGAGAATGAATTTCCCAAGAGGGGTGCAAATTTTAGCCAAGAATCCTCTTCAAGATGGGAGAGTTATGATAAAAATCAAATATAAATGATCCTTATTTATACAAATTTTCCTAAAAGTGTTTATCCACTTAACTTTAGGGTAAACCACAAAGTAAGGGTTTGTTATGAACATAAATATACATAAATAGATATTCATAACATAATAATTAATTAATTAATAATAATTATTAATAATGAAAGATCATGTCTCAAAGGACATGACTATTGGTTAAGGGCACCCCTGCGTGGGTATATAAACAAGCCCTCATTCTCAATTGTAATCATCTTATATCTTATTATTCATTCTTATTACATATATATTTGTCCATATGGATTTGATTACTATATTCCAGATATTTTGGATTATTTGTGCGTGACGAACTTTGTTCGTCTCATTTGGTATCAGAGCTTCGTTTTTCTGATCCCGGCCTTTGGCCAGTCTTTTTATCAGACCTTGTCTGAACCGACTTTTGGCCAACCTACTTCATTCAGAGTTTCTTTGATTTTTCTAAGTCTTTGACCAGAAATATAGCCTTTGGCGATTCAAAATTCAAAATTCATTGAAGAAGAAGGAAATAATCCACTGCCAGAAAATTGGAAGAAATCCCAGAGTCAGATAAATTAA
>JASDQU010391768.1:0-10977 GCA_032191745.1 Picea mariana | reverse complement strand
ATCACTAATGTTGATTAAGTCAATTCCTAAAATAAAACTCAACTTACTAATTAAAATAACTTTACTTTAATAATTCCTTTAAATAAAGTAAATTCAAGGATAGAAGGATTTGGTGATTTCCACACGTATAGACATATATACATGTGCATAAATACTTATCCGATGCTACCATGGGTCAACTGTTGGATCAAGTTCTCATTGATGCCAATGGTTTGATTGATTGATGTCAAGTGATTAATTGATTGATGATTGATGACAAATGTAATATGTATTGTCCTTGATAAGAATGCATAGATGAAGATGGATCAATGCATTGTCATTGATATGATGAAGATGGATCAATGAGTTGTCATTGATACATGATGCAAAGATGAAGTTGGATTTATGTTATTGTCTTATCATGGTTGATAATATGCACAAATGGATGAATTCCAAAGTGGTCCCCTTATGGTGAAATCCCTCATGGGAAGATGCTTTATGGTTGAGTTATCCTAGAAGTATGGTTGGAGAACCCATACTTATATGTGAAATAACGAAATGAAGATCAATGAAGCTATTGGTGAAACTATCCTAGATTGATAGTGCTTGTCATTCCATTTTCAATGATATGTGGAATGCCACATAACTCCTCACGGTTTGAGAGTTATGGCCCTACGAAGTTGAAGGACCCCCATATGATGGCTTGAAGCCCCAAAAGGTCAAAGAAGTCAAAGAGCTTGTGAAGAAGAAATTATTATTTAAATGATAAAGTAAAGTGACAAAGTCAAGAAGGATTATTTAAATAATAAAGTAAAATGACAAAATCAAAGAAGATTATTTAAGTGATAAAGTGAGGTGACAAAGTCAAGGAGGAATATTTAAATGATAAAGTAATGGAGAACTTTTTAATTATGGAAAGTAGGTTAACCCTAAAATAAGGAAAATAGGTTAAGTGACCTAGAAATGGGTTAAGTGACCTAGAAGTGGGTTAAGTGACCTAGAAGATGCTATTTGGAGAAGTATAATTAAGAGGCAAGGGTATCTTGTGAAAAGTACATTTTGGGGAGTATCTCTTATGTATCTTTTGTGTGTGTCTCTTGAGCATGATTGAAGATCTATTCTGAGAGAGAGAGCATGAGGAGGATCTCATGGACGCATCAAAGTTTCAGCAATGTCTAAGATCTTGATGACAAAATTTTCGAAAGTTCAAAAACCCTATTTTCTGAGGCGTACGCGGGTTGTCTCTGTATAGGGTGCATACAGTAAGCGGGTTGTCTGTATAGGGTGCGTACGTACGTGGGCTAGATGTGTATAGGGTGAGTACATGTTGGTAAAGCCTTGGAAACTTGAGAAGATGAATATGTAGAGGTTCCATATTCTACGATTAAGCTCCTAGGAAGGTCCACATTGCTCAGGTACATCAGATCTATCCATTGGTTCAAAAGTTTTAGTTACTTGGTTGTCTTGATGGATACTCTTTCTTATTTTTTGGTGAATGCATAAGGCATTCTTGGTATGGTTGTTATAATATGGTTTGAGTTGGTTGATGGATTGAGTGACACTCTTATGATTTAGTATTGATATGATGGCTATAGTATATTGGTTTCTTATACATGATTGAGTAGCATTCATATTGTATGGTTGAGAAGCATTAATAAGATATTGGAGAGCTTGGATGTGTTGTGACTGGCTAGTGGTCAGTTTGGACATCAAAAGATAGAAGAGAATGTGATTGCAGGTTGCATAGAATCTGAGCATGTGAAACAAAGAAAAAACCTAATTGCTCAGAAGTATACACATGTTGCATTATACACTAGCCGCGTACATACACGGGCTGTAGTGAGCTAGGGAACGTACACACACGGGCTGCACTACTGACAGGTCGTGTACCTGTGACAGATTGATATATGTGGAGGATTGTTGCCTCATCTCAGTTGGTGTTGAGGATGTAAGCTGAGTCTTGCATATAGAGTTGGTTCTCTTGTAGAGTTGTACTCTATTCAATTGTTGCTGAAAAACCCCAAGGATTATAGTCCGTAATAAAAATAAAATTGTACATACATATTGTGCTCTTTGTGGTGATGACTTATTGATGATATACGTTGTTGATATATTCTATTGATATATGTTCACATTTAACTGGTTATAAATGACAACAATAAGTAATGAGTAAATAGTGATTACTAACTAATGAGTTTTGTGAAAGGGAAGTTTTGGGAAAAAGATCCCCACACTCATTCACCCCCCCCCTCTCTAAATGTGGAATTGATATCAGAGCGGGACTTCACCATAAGCCTTAACAAGCTTCAAGGAGATCCATGGACATACAAATGGATGATGAAGTTCCAATCCTTGATGAGGAAAACTATTCTACTTGGAGAATAGAGATGAGAGTACATTTGAAGGAAATGGGAGAAAATATTTGGAAGGAAGCCATTGGTGGATCGGTTTCCATGAAAAACAAGTCAAATTTTGCAGCTCAAAGGGAAGGAAATAAGAATGATGCATTGCCTCTCAAGACCATTCTTAGTGGACTCTCAAGCCCTATCAAAGAGAGCATTGGATAATGCACTTCTGCCAAGGATCTATGGCTAAAGCTAGAGGAGACATATCAAAGAAAGAAGGAGAAAGAATATATTGAAGACCACTCCATCAAGATCATTAAAGGTAAAGAATCTCCAAAAACCCTTGATTGTATTATTTATAAATGTGATCTTGAAAACATTTCAATTGAAGATAGCACAAAGGAAAATCTTGAAGACATTTCAAATAAAAGAAAAGAATCATGTGATGATGTTGAATATCTCAAAAGTATTTCAAATGAAGGTAAAGAATCTCCAAAGACTCTTGATTGCAATGATTCAAAATGTGATGATGAATTTTTCTCTACAAGTGAAGAAGAAGATCTAGAAATAGTTTGTGTAGAGATTGATGGAAGTTATCCCATGGAAAGAATAGAAGAAGATCTATTAGAACTTCAAAAGAAAGTTGAATATGGTTTATATGAATATAACAATGACCGTTATTATATAGAATATAGCTATGTTTCAGACAATATCAAGAAGTTTCTTGGGAGGAGTCAAAGGCACATCTTGAAGTTAAAAGGAATGATCAAAGAAAAACAAGAGAGTAATAAAACTCAAATAGGAGAAAAGGAAGAAAAAATCACAAGACTAAAGAATGAAAAAGAAGATATGAAGGTAGATGATGAGATTAGAAAAAGTTTTGAAACTATTTTCCATCTCAAGAATCAAATTGAAGAAGCCAAAAAAGTAGAGGAACTATTGAAGAATCAAATTAATGAAAAGAAAGAGTCATGTTGTAAGTTAGAAGCGGAAATTGTTGATCTTAGAAAGAAAGTGGAGAAGTCAAATAAATTATTTAATAGCTCACAAATCTTAAATGAGATCTTGGAAAGTCAAAGATCACCATATGATAAATCAGGTCTTGTATACAAGGGAGAAGCTACTGTTATAACCCTAAAATGCACCACACAGGCTTACCTGGCATCAGGCCAACTCATGTCTCTTCCTTACCAAATCCATGCTGAATAAAACCTTGAAAAACCACTTAAATTAAGCAACCTGTGCCCTAACCCATTACTGGGCATGTTGGAACACTAGCTGACCTTCTACTGCACGCGTTGGAACGCTGGCTGGCCCACTACAGCCCGCGTTTACCTAACAAAGCACAAAAACAGGAAATTTGTCGACGGGACAAAAAGCTTTGGGTCAGTTCACTGGAACTCCCATCCATGCATGGCCGAGAGTTCGTCCAAAACCCTAGCTCCTTCTGGCCTATAAAAGAAGGGGTAGGGGTACTATTTGGAAGAGGGAAAAAGATAGCAAAGAAACTCTGCCCAATTGCTGAATCCACTTGTCCCAACCCTTTAGCATTTTCTTAAGCCTAAACAGAATTCAAGCAAATCAGTTGGAGGACAAAGAAGAGGAGGAGCCCAGGATCAGGATCGAGGAACGGTGGCCAGTCTCTGTACTCATTGTAAGTTGATTCATCTTGAGATTAATAAAAAGGTACTTTTCCCATCCCAAATGCACGAGTCTTATATGTTTTATTTGATTTATGCTTAATCTCTAACCCTCTAGTAGAACAATAGCATGCATGCGTAGTTTTGTCTTGATTGCAGGATCGCTTTTTGGAAGGAGCAGCAGAAGCAAGGAGATAAAGCGCAACGGAGGATCTACACCAACCGTTGATAAAAAGGTTAGTTGGTTATTTCCATGTTTGCATGTGAAAAAGGGTTTTAGGTTTGGGGTAGAAGGTTAAAAGTAATTTCTAAAGGGTCGTGATCTACATGCAAATTTAAGCCCTAGCTTGTTAGTCCGTAGGGTAGAATTTCCCCACAACAGAATTGGCGACTCCACTGGGGAGATTTACTCTTAGGGTTTTTGGATTTCATTGAAGGTTTTTGGGTAGTTCAAAGAAGTAGAGTTTCAGTTTCTTTGTTTATTTGTTTTCTGTTAGGTCAAAGCTAGCAGGGAACCTGGTTATCAATACCAGTTTTTTCCTTGACTGTTGCTTGACATTTATTCTCGGGACACACAGAGGTACACGCGGCCTGCAGAAGGCCTGCAAGCATGTAACCCACGCCCTAACCTTCTACAGCCCATGTTTGGACGCCTGTTGTAGTGGTTTCAGTAGCGTGTAGAGCCCAGGAAGCTTAAGAGGCAGTCTCCTCTTCCCTGTCAGAAGTTTATCTTCTCAGGGGGCTTTCTGGATCCTCTCTGGGTCTTGATTGGTTTACTATCTTGCTTGAAGTTTGCCTTATTGTGTTGGTTATTCTTTGCATTTGTTTTCTTTTTGCAAATTTTCCTTTTCTGTTAAAGTAGAAGCATCCAAGCCTTTCAGAGACCCTGGTTGTCAATACCAGAGGCCTTTTTCAGGTCTGGGCTGCCTGTGTGTTGTTTTATCTTAGCTTTTATTCAGACCCGCGGCCTGTTCAGGTTTAGCCCGCGGGTACCCGCGTGTTGTTATAGCTCAGCACGTGTTTGCACGCGTGTTGTTTTGGTGACAGTCGCGGGCTTGATTGGTAGCTTTTCAGCTTGGGTGGGGCAGTCATCCCTTCCTGTGGTGAGAAGAGCTCCTCTCAGGGGTTTAGAGTCTGGGGCTGCACAGTCAGTAGGTTGGGGCATCTTATCCTTAGCCTGTGTTTTTAGTTGATGTTTTGATAGAAAAGACAAAAGAAAAAAATTATTTGATGGTTTTTAGACAAGTGTTAGAATCGGTGCTTTCTTGATTGTTTTTGCGCATCTTTGCTCTGATTCTTTTGCGGTCTGCGCTTTAAGCCAGAACTTTATTTTGTTTTCTTGGTTTTGTGCTTGTCATCATTTTCCCTTTATTGCTTCCTTTTGCAATTAAATAAAAAAAAAAAATTCTCTTGTTTCATTTTCTTCTTGGTTTGAAGATTGTGTTGTTGCATCAGTAGCTAAGAAGAAGTCTTGTTTCAAAAGTTTTTGCACTGCATTTAGAGTATAAGTAGCTCGCAGATTTGAGTAAATTACTTGGTGTTTGCTGCATGAAATCTTAGGAAAGTTGAAAAGAAAAGAAGTCTTTCTTGTTGAAAAGTTGTTGGTTTTGCATTTTTTGTAAAAGTTTTTGTTTCCAAGCATTTTCTTGTTCATTTTGCTTTGAGTCTTTACACACCATCAGTTTCACGTTCATACCTTGTGACTTAAAAAGCCCATTAAAAGCAATGCTAATTAAAAATGATTAGACTTTTTGTTTGTAGGGTGCATACACTAGCTCAGGACTAGGGCCTTGGAATAGGTTGGAGAGTAAATTCTCCAAGGCCACTCAAACCAAACATTGGAGTCTGTCAATAGGGAGTGTAGAAGTCCAGTTACGGAAAGTTATCTGGGACCCCCCTCTAACACAGGGGATAAACACGAGGTCTCATAAGGAAAGGTAGCGGAGATAACCCCTCCAAAGATGGACCGAGTGTAGTGGAGAACACATATAGAGGATTTGTTAAGGGATTCCGTCGTTTGCATTTTCCACAGGGCTTTGTGGGTCTCGAATCCGTTCGAGGTCCTCAGTTGTCTTTCGGACCATTTTCTCTCGATACCCTTGACAGGTTTTAGGCTTGATACCCTGCTCATTGTGGTCTACCCGACTATCGACTGTACCGACCTGGTGATTTTTCACGTGCTGGCAAACTAGTTGCCAATCTTTTCTAGGGACATACACGGGTGACTGTGGGGGTATACTGTGGTACCTAGGACAAACATCGGGCCACGCTTTGCAGAGTATACCTGGAGGGTGCTTCCGTATTCGAGTTGCACTTGCACCGGTAAGTTGCTCTAGTGTTGGTTGTTGTAACTGTTCTTCAAAATAGTTTGTGCTTGCTTGTTTTATCTCATAGGGGCTTTCTTTTAGTGTGTGTTATTGTTTGTTCGTGTAGAATACCTTAGCGTGTCGTGAATCTTCTCACACAGTGGAGGATTCAGAGCTCCGCCGGTCACGAAGGCTTCTGGGCCTGCCGCTGGTTATACTGGAGCCACCCCCGCCACCATTGAGGCAGAAGCTAGACCAACAAGGGTCTCTCGAAGAAACCGGGTTTCTAACCATTAAGCCCGAACAAATCTCGGAGGAATCAATCACCAATCTTGGATCGGTTGAAGCCCCAAACACTAATATCTGGACACCGGTTATTGTACCAGTCCAATTTACTGAATTCCTGTCAGTGCCTCATACAGCTATGGAAACAAACGTTGCTACTTCCTCTGGGAATTCTTCCATTCCCACCACTATTGCTACCACAGGAGAAGCATCTCCTAACTTGCCGCTGTCGGTCCGGACCACCATGGCTCCGGTTGCAACTTCGTCGCAAAGTGGATCAACCCCATCCATCGTGGCGGCCACAAATCCCTTCACAACTAGTGTGACAGACTCTCCGTTTTCATATGGTATGCCTAGTTCAGGAACAAGTCCTGCACTCACTTCTTCCACGTTACAGACTTTGGGTCTGGGGGCAGGGAGCTCTAACGCTCCTCTGCAAGGTCAACTTGGGGGCATTCTTGTCCCTTTCAATGCTTTTCCTTACGCTGGAGGTCATATCCCTCCGTCATCCCCTTCGCTTGGTGGTCCGCATCAGCAGTCCGCCGGGCAGCCTGCACACACAAGTTCATTTGGAGCCGGGAGTCAAGGAACACCTACGCAAACTCAGTCGGTAGGTTTGTCACCGTTTGTTTGGAATGGGATGTTTGGTAATAACACTTTCACATCCGCTGCTTTCCCATCTGGGCGCACACCCATTTTTGGACAGTCTACGTCGGCACAGGGTACTATTCCTGCGCTAAGGGCACATATACAAGGACCTTGGAACTCAGGACAAGGATCCATTCCTTCCTCTGGAATGTCGATCTGGGGTAATTCTTTCCACAGTCAATGGAACCTCAGACAGACTTCTATGCCTCTCCCATCGGGACCGGCATGGGGTAATCCTTCCCAAAGTCCGTCGAACACGATGAACGCCCAACATCCTATGTCCTTCATGGGGAATCAGCCAATGATGTCTCCTCAGATGCAAAACCCTTACGCTGGTCAGGGCCATGGTTTCTACCAGAACCTAGGCCAGAAGCCAAACTTTTCCTAGCAACCTGGTGCCAGTCAAACTCCAAGACCCTTTTATCCAGGCTATCAGCAGCAACCTAAACTACCATTCTTGGCAACGTTACACTTGCCAGATTTAACTCGGTTGTTAAATGATCCTATCTGTCATGATCCACGTTGGCCTCCTATGCCAACGAAGTTGCCTTCAGACATTCCCAAGTTCGAGGGCAAGCCTAACGAAGATCCAGGTGATCACGTGACCACTTTCCATCTCTGGTGTTCATCTAACTCACTGAAAGATGACTCCGTCCAGTTGCGATTATTTCAACGCACTCTCATCGGGAGCATCACGAAATGGTACATCGAGCTTGATCGCTCATGATATTATTCTTTTGGCGAACTGGCTATGGCTTTCCTTAACCATTTCCAATTACCTGTGAGATACGACACTGACACCGAGTTGCTAGCCAATTTCGAACAGATGTTAGCAGACCATATCTCGGATCATATCCGAGAGTGGAGACGCCGAAAGAGTCTAATCAAGGTGCCTGTTCCACCAGCATTCCTGCTTGAATGGTTCCTTAAGTCTTTAGTTCTGCAGTTATCCAAAGACGTCGTGACTTCAGGGGTTTTCTCCGAGGAAGATGCCATCATGAGGGCTCAACAGTTTGAGCTTATCAATTCTCAGTCTGGTTTACTGTACAACATCCTGCTGGATGCACCATGGTCAATACTTGATAAAACCAGACAGCGAGCCGGACCACATGCCGACGGTATTGTGGGTTCGGCACAAACTAAGCCCACTGAGCAATTGAATAAGAAATTGTAGCAGTTATCCATACAACACTCAGCGGCCAGCCAGACTACCACTTTGGCTGCTCCTCTTACTCAAACGTCGGAAGTACACTCCGTGCAAACGACTAACCCAAAGGCCAACCAGCAGCCTAAAGGGAAGAAAAAACAACGCAAGAAGAGTAAGGGGGATAAAAAAACAATTGATAATGCTGGCAAGGGCACCATGGAAAAGAGGAAGGCGAGGTATCCGTGCAACTTGTGCACGGAAGACCACCCGACCCATCTATTCCCTTGACTTGCGGAAGCCCAGAAGTTTGTCACACAGCAACGGCAAGCCGTGTTGACTAATCCCTTTCATCATGGGAAAAATTTAACTCAAGCCTCTACAAGTGGCGAAGGGGGCAGCCAGGAAAACTACCCCCCTCTAAACAATCCTTCTTCCGCGAACGTATATATGGTTAAAAGTGATGCTTTCATAATGACTAGAGCACATGACTATAGCAAACCAAGCACCTCTGAGAAGGGAAAAGAAGCCGAGATCCCATCTCTTCCTCTACAGATCGAGAAGATGTTGGGTGAAACAATGACACACATTCCAAAAGATGCGTTTAAGAGGGCTTCTCACAATCCAAATGCAAGGGCCGCCCAGAACTACTCTGTGGTGGAAGATTTATCACAAACCCCTTGTGCTATGTCTACTTTGGAGGTCCTCCAAAGTTGCCCTGCTCAGAGGAAAGCCTTGTTGACGGATTTAGGCTCTACTGAGACTTGTAACCCGGGTACCATCATGTTAGATACGACTGACTTGAAACCTCATTTTCCCTACCACGTCGCGTTTCAGATAGTAGTAGCTCACCCCACGAAAACTTTTACACGGAATATCTACCGCACGGTGGTCGATGAGAGCGCTTTGACTTGCGTTATGTCGTTAGCATGCTAGAAAGCCATTGGTTAGCCTGAGTTGTCTCCATCACCTACTCTCCTTACTACATTCGACGGTCGTTCTTTCCGACCACATGGTATCATTCCTTCTTTCTCTGTGCAGTTAGGGGGAAAGACCATGTGCGTCGAAGTAGAGGTGGTCGATGCCCCCATCGACTACAATCTCTTGTTATGTCGTAGTTGGACTTATGCCATGCAAGTGGTGGTCGCTACAATTTTTCGTGTCTTATTGTTTCCACATGAAGGCCGGATAGTGACCATTGATCAGTTGTCCTTCTATCGGCCTGACCCAGCCTTAGGGGCATCCACGGTTCCCATGGTAGATAATCCTCAAGCCAGTGTTGTTAATATAGGAGTTGGTTTGTGCCCATATTTGATGGGTACTTTCGATTACCCACCTCCTCAAGGCGATGTCAAGTTTATATCGACTCACCACAAGGCTGAGATTTTCCATGTTTCATCGTTCCGCACGACTTACTTTGAGGATCTGTGGATTCTTCCTTCCCCATCAGCCACGATGGATGAGACAGGGCACCCCGGCATGTCCATGCCCTTGTCGACTGCTGAAGTAGTGTACTCTTTAGTCCAGCAAGCTTCAACTACCCCCAATCCGACTCCCGCACAAGAGTTGGATCCGCTTCCAGAGCCTATCTGGGCTCAGGATTCTCTTGCCGACACCGATTCGTTAGATTTAGTCTTGCCTTCGAACGAAGCTATAATCGAAGCAATGACTGGTCCGGACAAACCTTGGGAATATCTTCATCACAGATCATATTTCCTCCCATAGTTACACCGAATCGAGGCAGGAGAATTCACTGTCACCATGACGGGAGATCAGCCATGTCCCATTAACCTCTTAGCTACTCAGGACATTTACGCTGAGGGCAATATGGCGACTATCACTGCAACCATACCTATCAACATCTCCCGAACCCCTGGCGTCATGGAGAATGTCTTTGTCGGAGCGGATTGCTCCTTTGAAGAGATTCAGATTTACACGGATCTTTTCAAAGAATTCTGCGACGTTTTTTCTTGGTCTTATGAGGAAATGCCAGGCATCGATCCGAAAATAGTTGAACATGAGATCACTACGTATCCTGATGCTAAGCTTGTTCGATAGAAACTTTGTCCAGTTAATCCTAGGAAAGCAGCAGCCATCAAAGCTGAGGTTGAGAAATTGCTTAAGGCAGGGTTCATATACCCTATTCACTTAACTCAATGGGTGTCAAATCCTGTGCCAGTCGATAAAAAACAAGGCACGATTCGTGTTTGTACTGATTTCCGTGATTTGAACAAGGCATGTCTGAAAGATAATTATCCAACCCCATTCATCGACCAGATCATTGATGAATGCACCGGTTGTGAAGCCTTTTCATTCATGGATGGTTTTTCAGGCTATAATCAAATCCAAATAAAACCTGAGGACCAACACAAAATGGCATTCATTTGTCTGTGGGGTACATTCGCTTATCGTAAGATGCCTTTTGGCCTCAAAAATGCTAGAGCCACTTTTCAGCGGGCCATGTCTTTTGCGTTTCATGACCTCAGACATATAGTCGAGGCCCATCTAGATGATTTAGCATCACGCTCTCGCAAGCGAAAGGATCATCCTATGCACCTCCGACTAATCTTCGAACGCTGTCGCTACTTCAGGATTCGCTTGAATCCCAACAAGTGTAGCTTTTGCGTCAC
>JASDQU010391766.1:0-10167 GCA_032191745.1 Picea mariana | reverse complement strand
AACTTCTCTAAATCTTGTGTTCATTTCGGCATTTCACATTTTGGTATTTCGGGATCCCCGGGGTATAGATTTGTTACACTCCATGTCCTGATCCACGAAACTCCAAAAAATGGGCTTGTTTGTACTAGCTCTTTCCCCCACATGACCAAAGGCGGTGTCCAATGGCTAGTTCAAAATTTCATATCACAATTTCGCATTTCGGGACTTCGGTGTTCCTGTTGTGAAGTGTTCTTGACACCTCCAAGTGTCTTCGAGTCCTCTAGAAGAAACCATCAGTGGTTTCTAGCGGTTACTCTGAGAAGTGCAACATTAGCCCTCCGATCTTCTTCAGTTTCATCTACACCGTTGGATTAACTTCTTTAAATCTTGTGTTCATTTCGGCATTTCACATTTCAGTATTTCGGGATCCCCAGGGTATAGATTTTTTACACTCCATGTCCTGATCCATGAAACTCCAAAAAAGGGGCTTGTTTGTACTAGCTCCTTCCCCCACATGACCAAAGGCGGTGTCCAAGGGCTAGTTCAAAATTTCATATCGCAATTTCGCATTTCGGGACTTCGGTGTTCCTGTTGTGAAGTGTTCTTGACACCTCCAAGTTCCGGTATCTGAAACTCCGAAATGGAGTTGGATCAATGGTTCACACTCCTGATGATTCGACGGTCTAGATCTCTTCGTGATTTCGCATATCATGATTTCGACATTCTTATGATGAAAAAGTCTCAAGCCTTGACCCCTCCATTTCCCGATATCCGATACTCCAAAAAAAGAGTTGGATCAACGATCCAGATCAAACCTTGAATTGACGGCTGAGAATGTTTCGCGATTTCACATATCGCAAATTCGAGAGTTTAGGGAACCCCGTTCCTTTGACTCTCCAGTCAGCGAAATGACGATCTTTTGCCACGTGTCCTATGGACCCAATGGTCCAGATATTGTCATGATTTCGACACTTCACGGGCCTTCTTTATGCCAGTCAATGGTCCACAACCCTTGGTGATCAGATGGATCACATAACCCACTGAGATGGATGGTTGACAGGATTTCGACGTTTTTCTTTTCGGTGAATCAGCATTTCGCGACTTCGGGTTTCGCGATTTCGGGACTCCTGAGATGAAGAGTCTTCACTCTTGATTCCTCCAACTCCCGGTAATCGAAATCCCAGTGTGATGTAAACCTGCTTACGTCACACGTGAATTGACATGTGTCGAATAGCTGCCACACGACACTCTGATTCGTGACTTACATGTGCCTGAAATGTTGAATCAGCTTGACACTTGTCATTGCTTGATTGTGCCAAGTTTCCTTAGCTGACATGGTTTGCTGATGTGGTTTGTCATATTCACCTCCTGGATCTGACGACCCAAATCACACCCTGATCCAATGTCTTAGATCATTTCACCATTTCGCATTTCATGTTTTCGGGACTCCTGATGACGAGAGTCCATGACAACTCTATCTCCCGGTATCCGAAATCCCGATATCCATTACTTCGAGTGATGCGTCTATTTCAGGTTTTTGGGATTTCACAATTTGGCACTTCGAGACTCCTGATGTTGAGAGTCTTTTACTTCTCCATCTCCTGGTATCCGAAATCCCAGTATCCATTACTTCGTGTATTGCGTCTGTTTCGGGTTTTCGGGATTTCGCATTTCAACATTTCGGGACTCCTGTGTTGGAGAGTTTTGACTCTTGACTTCTCCATCTCCTGGTAACCAAAACTCTGAAATGGAGTCTTTGTTGAGGTGCCTATTTTGGATTTTTCGGGGTTGCGCATTTCACCTTGCTCGTTAAAGAGCTTGCAGATTTTCCTGGATCCAACGTCGGTCGGACCACGGGCTCAGATCTGACATTCATCGGGAAATCTCAATGAGATCCATCGCTACATACTCTGATCTTGTCGAGCTAGCTCTGCATCGTCTTCCCAAAAGACTTCTGGTGCTCGCCTGTCACATCCTTCCTATACTCAAGTCATCATCGTTGTACTTGCCATCAATGACAAGCATACATTGTCTATAAAACATGCCATCTCAATATCTCCATCGAAATTGGGTGGTTTGGCTTTCTTAAACTCTTCAGGGTCATGGCTCTTGGAATGTTTCCTCCTCTTTCTTCTCCTCTAAGAGTGTAAACTAGTCTCACTGCTAGACAATTCCTTGGAGTTGCCAGTTCCCTCACTAAAGGATTCTTCAGTTGAATCCTTGACGTCAACATGCCTCTTGGCTCCATGTTGGGCCTTCTTTGAGGTGCTTCTTCTTGTGTTTATATTTTCAAGGCCATGCTCTTATATCGTAGGTGGACTTTGGGTTCTCTTAGTATTAGGTATTTCCACATTACTAGCCATCGGTCCATGTTGCAGTTGCCTTTGTATGTATGATAGGATTTGCAATAGGATTGCATTTATTTTAGTTTTCTTTTCTTGTTCTCCCAGGAGTCTCTCATTGTTTGCTTTAAAGCTTTGTAATTCTGCCATAAGGCTTCTTACAGTTTCAACTAAATCTGGAGGGGTTTCCACCACCCTCCTCTCAACATAATATTCTTCTCTATTGTGGGAGATTTCCCCCCACTCATGGTGTTTTACCATTCTTTACACTCTAGTTTTCCTTGTCATCCATTGATTGTTTAAGTGTTGATAACAACATTTTTTGTTAGTCAATTTTCCTCAAATTTTATGAAAAACACAGGTAAAAAAATTAAAATTGTAAGGTAAAATTAGCTTCATTATTCCACATATAACAACAATATGTAGTTAAAATTCAGAACATCTAAACAGTAGAAGGTCTCACTCTTTTCAGTAGTAAAGATTAAATAATCTCTTACAGGTGGGTAGGGTAGTGTGCCCTTCCTGTTAAAGGTTTTCTATTAAAGTTTGTTCTGCTCTTTCATGAGCCCAAGTAGGGAAAGTGTTGTTGCCTGCTCTGATACCAATCTGTCACACACCCAACCCCTTAAGTACCCTTTTAAGGGATGGGGTATAAATTTTCCACCTTCCTACATCTTCTCTGAGTTCCTTGAATAAGGGAACCATTGTCATCTGCTCTCCGAGAGCTTTCTAATGACTATAAACTCATCCAAAACCAAGTTCTCGGTCAAAATTTATGTCCCCCTTAACTTCTCGGGTATCATTGGTCAAAGGCCACATGACACCCACGTGGCTCCACCTCATTTGTACCATCCTACATGGCACTAACACAACCTCGGTCGTTATCCTCTAGCGATGACATGACCACGGGAGGGGCGGTTGTAGGGGATCTCTCCCGGGCCTTTGTGGGTAACAAGCCTTCGACCCCTTCGATATTCTCGTACAGGTATACAAACTTTCCTAGAGTTCCAAATTCTAAAGGAATCTTTCCACTATGGAATCTATGGTGGAGATTATATCCACCCTTGGATCTGATGGATAATATTTGTCCCTGCTTAACACATAGCTTAAACATGACAAGAAGGTTCCCGCACTTAACTTGCGACAAATCCCATGACTCCACATGGAACCATCTAGGCACGCCGCATCACCATATCATATGTGAGCTCGTCCAATTGGGTTTAGACACTTCAACATGGGAAACTTCGATGCTTCAACACTTCGATGCTTTGGCGCTTAAACCACCTTCCTACATCCTCAAGTTTTTCCTGGAGTCCCATAGTTCCGATGTTTCTAGAACTCCCTCCATGTACTCCAACCTTTGACGCTTTGATGTTTGGCCTGTGCACCAACATGTCAAATCTCCTGAAGCCTCGAAGTCTCGGAGTCCCAAATTTACTCGCCATGTACTTCGCCCTTTGACCTTCGAGATATTCTTACCCATTGTACCTTACGTTTCTCGGAGTAAAACTTTGCCAAAGTGTTTACACTACCCTTGCACTAGTAGATCAAACAATCGAGAAAGGTTCCCAATGGACCCTCGATCAATGTTCCACAATGTCTCCAAATTACTTCCCTCAATCTGACGATTAACAAGATTTCGCCACTTCAACAACTTCGCGTCGCTTACAGGTCTTAACCCATTTAAGTCTCAAATGTTTACCTACCAGATAAGTCATAAAGGGGATATGACTTCTTGTTGTCGGTCAACATTATCACTTACCATATCCTTCCACTAGGCTCGATCTAATGGTTGAGAGAGATCCCAAAGGATCCTTAGATCTATGACTTGTGTTACTTCACGACTTCGACATTCGAAAGTTCCAGTTGTTTAACTCCTTTTTACTTCTGGAGTGAGTCAACGTTGAATTTGACCGTAATTGTATATTCAACAGTCAGGAAAAATCTTGATGTTTCTAGGATCGACGGCTCGCGTGACTTCACGGCTGAAAAGATGGTCAAGGTTGAATGACAAAGAGGATCCCACAACAATGGATAGGAAACCACAAGTTGTTGGTCAACTTCTCGGTTACCATTTCAACACATTATCTTCGACATGATTTGAATGTTGTGAGGTTTCAACATCCCGGAGCTCCGGACCTCCGAAGTCCCGAAGCTCAGAAGGCTTAGATCCCTTTGAGTGTAATGTAGGGTTCTAGGGTCCTGGTCATATGGGATTTTGGTAAGCCCCGAGGACTACACTCTTAAATGTTATCCAATATTTGGTTAAGGCTGTGGACTTGAACCTGCGATCACTTGGGAAAATGGTTTGAAGGAAGCACCCTTCATCTACAGAACTCAGATTCCACAACAAGAAAAAGTTAATTTTGAGGGATCAACAACACTGGAGTAGTCCTGATTCTATATCTACGGGTTTGGTACTTGGGCAAGACCTTGAGGATTTTCCAACCAACATAGGGGCCAAAGTCTTATGTCCCCAAATTCGGTTAAAATCCCATTGCTAGCAGCTCTCCCTCTCTAAACAGAGGTAGGCAAACACCATCTACAAAATAGGATATTCACACTTTACTTCAAATTTACCAAGCTGCTAGCCCATCAGAGACACAATTTCTACCATTCAAACAATATAACATATTTTTCCATTATCTAACTCAAGAAGATACATATTACAATAAAACCTTCAAGACTATATGAAGCTTATATTCACACTTATCTGAATTTTGAAATTAGTGGGCAACTGCTGAAAGGGGTGCTCTTTTCCACCCAAACATAGGCACAACTTTCTCTTTGAATATTCCTCAACTGGCCACACCCTAGCTAGATCATGATGCCATGAGATAGATGAAGTTTTCCTTTTTTCTTAGCTACAACAAGGGACAAAGGTTACTCTCCTTTTCCCACAGGGCTTTGGCAGTTCAGTTTTCTATCCACCAAGCAAGGGAGCCTGTTGTGATTGCCCACTCAATCACTGCATCTTCGTTTATCAGTGTGATTAGAAAACATTGTCCAAGCACTCATGTACCCATAACATCATATATTTATCATTTCTCCTCCCAACTAGAGAGCCTTGCATGCTCTTCTTTCTCCTGAATGGTCTTCCGACCTACTCGTGTGTATCTTTTGCCCTCTGCCCACGATTTTCCTGAATTTTCTTTCCTTTCCCAGCAATATTTCATGGATCAGATCAGTAAATTTTCTAGATGGGTACTCTACCCATCTCCTCATTTAATATTGAGGAGGACTTCCCAACTAACAACTTGGATGGTAATTAAATTTTCTGGGCTAGAAGACTATTTTGTCTCTGAGCCATTTATATCTAGCCGCGTATCGGTCTGGTAGGGTCATCTCAACCATCACTAGCTCCCCTTACCATTCCCTCTCATGCATCGTGATCCATACTAGCCACCTCCTTTCAGTAGTTATGCCACAATTTTCCATTTTTATTTAATAACAGAATATATATGTGTGTGTGTGTGTGTGTGTGTGTGTGTACACACAATACCTTTAATAACAAGGTTCATTGTCTTTTCCAAAATTCTCATGACGGGTCTGTCCATGGTATTTTATCCAAATATAACTATATTTATAAGCTAGGGGAAACATGTGTATTACATATCCTGGGTAGGCAAAGGAGTGCCTGGGCCAAGGTGAGAGCTCTTTAAAACTCGTTAAGTCTTGGAAAAGACTTAAGAAACCTTCATGAAGTTGACTAAGCCCCAAACCAGACTGTTATGTCGGAGAAAACTCTTGTTTTTCTTATGAGGATTGTGGTCGTCGATTTTGGCGCGACGGTTAGATCTGGACCCTCATTCGATGTAGGGGCAAGATTAAATCTCAGTCATTTATCTGGTGAGATAATAAAACCTAGTTTTTCATTGCAGGGCACTGATTAGAGTAAGTCGTTGAGGTGAAATCCGATAGAAGAGACTCCGAGGGAAGATCTAGATTGTTGACTGAAGTAAGGGAAGATTTTATTTGAGCCATCAATTTGGGGCAAAGGCTCAATAGTATCATTGGCGAGTGATAAACCCTTGATTTGCATCAGAGGATCATGGCCGTTGATTTGGTGCGATGATCAAATATGGACCCTTGGTCGGTGTAAGGGTAGGATTATATCTCGACCATCGATCTAGTGAGATACTAGATCCTAGCCATCCATCAGAGGATACCGTTGTGAGTAAGTTGCAGTCCTAGAGGAGATGCAATCTGAAGGAGGGACTTTAAGGGCATATCTAGACCATTGATCGGTGCCATAATGAGATTTGATCATAGTCATCAATCTGTCGCAGAGGCATAATAGGTTCCTTGGTGAGTGGTTGTAAGGGGAATGATGTCACCCCAACCAATGCGATGGAGACAAGTGTCAGCGACTAGGAGGATGAAACAAGTGTTCTGTGACGATGTGCAGTTCCAAGTCAGCCCACATGTCATGAAGTGGGTGGCACCACATGTCACGAAGTTTTGACCCCTTTGAGGCAGAGTCCTTTGGGTATGAATGTGCCATGTGTCATGCTAGATGATTGATACACGTGGCAATATATGCCTACGTGGCCGGTACATGGTGGCCTTAGATTACATGTGGTGAACATCATCTGAGTCCAATGGTCAGAGTTTCCCTGGAGTCCAAGGTAGAAATGCTTCGAGAGCCTATTTGGACTATATATCAGTGACCAGTTAGGGAGTGATCTCAGCCATCGAAAGGCATAAGAACCATATGGGGAAGGAGAAAGAGGAGAATGATGTAATGGTTCCAACGTGGCGGCTAGTGTGGCCAAGCAGTGACAAATGTCACTAAGTTCGATCAAGCAAGAGCGAACCCTGATGGGTGTGGAGGTCCTTTGGACCTTTGCTTCAATTGTCATCCTTCAACTCCATGAGACAAGAGTTATAGGTCAGCCGTCAAAGTTTGAAAGGTTATCAAGGTCGAGTTTTAGCCAAAAATGTCGACGACAATGAAGGCATCGATGATGCGACGAGATTCATTGATCGACGGGAGGTCAAAGTTAATCTCCACCATAGATTCTCGAAGAACCCTCTATAATATATAGAATGGGCAATGACATCACGAGTGACGTGGCATGTCAGCGTGATAGCGGGCTGATTCCTAGGGTGACATGTGCCACTTGTTGATTGATCAGAGGGACCAGAATGGTCCCCAAGTGCCAAGAGGCCCTTAAGGTCTGGGATCACAATCTATACCGTTGTGTTTCCCCGCTCGAGAGATCTCAGCCATACGTTGGAAGAGTTTCGACAAGGGTCTAGAGAGAAAGGTTGATAATGATATGGGTCAGAAGACTGTTGAGAATCGTCGATCTCATTGGGGATGTGGCAACGACGAGATCTAGACCATCATTTTTAGATGTATTTTCGGTGAAATATGAAAGGTTGGCATGGTTGAGTGCTTTCCAATAATGCCGATGACGATAAAGGCGTCGATGAAACAACGACAATTGTCGATTGGGGTAAGAATGTGGCGAGGAAACAACCATTGATCTATGGTAGGTCCCACGTGATCAAAGTAAGATTCGGTTAGGATGGGAAATAACCTCCTTGCTAGTTGGGATCGCTGACACAGTCAAAGCCGTAGGATGCTCGACTCGAGGATCATTGGATCGAGATCAGTCCTGATATAGAATCGTTGTTGGAACTTTTAGCAAAGCTAATCTCCACCATAGATTCCCGAAGAACCCTCTATAGGATATAGAATGGGCGACGACATCACGAGTGATGTGGCATGTCAGCATGATAGTGGGATGATTCATAGGGTGACATGTGCCACTTGTTGATTGATCAGAGGAACCAGAATAGTCCCCAAGGGCCAAGAAGCCCTTAAGGTCCGTGATCACAATCAATACCGTTGTATTTCCCCACTCAAGAGATCTCATCCATACGTTGGAAGAGTGTCGACAAGGGTCTAGAGAGAAAGGTTGATAACGATATGGGTTGGAAGACTGTTAAGAACTGTCGATCTCGTTGGGGATGTGGCGACGACGAGATATGGACCGTTGTTTTTAGATGTATTTTCAGTGAAATATGAAAGGTTGGCATGGTTGAGTGCTTGCCAAGAATGTCAATGATGATAAAGGCATCGATGAAACAACGACAATTGTCGATTGGGGTAAGCATGTGGCGAGGAAAAAGCCGTCGATCTGTGGTAGGTCCCACACGATCAAAGTAAAAGTTGGTTAGGACGGGAAATAACCTCCTTGCTAGTTGGGATCGCTGACACAGTCAGAGCCGTAGGATGCTCGACTCGAGGACCATTGGATTGAGAGCAGTCCTGATATAGAATCACCTTTGGAACATTTAATGTTCGGGTGTTTGAGGATCTATGGGAGTAAAAACTCGATGACGATGAAGATAGATCAAGGGATTGGGCACGTAAACTTAATGTGCCCAGTGGTAGATGCCACATCGGATGGCATGGATATTAAGAGGCAACGTGGATGCCACATGGCAATGAGGTGGCCTTGGGCCAATGGAGGCCCGAGAAATTTGGAAGGCTATAATGTTTGACTCTGAGGTCGGATTTGGGCATACTTAGAGTCATTGAAAAGCTCTTGACAAGAAGGAGACATTGTTGCAGTCAAGAATAGGCCTCGATATATCTAAGAAGAAGCAAAATGTTAATACCCCATCCCTAGGTACTTAGGGGGTTGGGTGTGTTACAAAGTGGCATAAGAGTAGGAAACAACACTTGTCCTACTTAGGCTCATTAAAGAGTTGGATAAAATTTCTTAGAAAACTTTTAAGGGGAAGGGCACATTACCATACCCTATTCATAAGAGTCTATTAAAACCTTACTACTGAATAGAGGATTATGTCTCTCTCCTAATTTTACATATTTTAAACCTGAACTAAATGATGTTGTTATATGCTAAATAATAAAGTTGAATTTATCTTATAGAATTTTATTTTATACGCTGTCCATGATTTAATGGATAAGTAACTAACAAAAAATGTTGCTTATCAACCCTTAACCAGTTAGTGAATTTTTAGGAAAATATATAAGTGTAAAGGATGGTGACCTATTTTGAAATGGGAGAAGGATCCCATAACAGAGAAGAAGAGTCTGATGAAATGAGAGTGGTAGAAACCCCTCCATATTTGGTTGAAACCGTAAGAAGTCTCATGGCAGAGCTACAAAGATTTAAGGTCGATAATGAGAGGCTTATGAAAGAACAAGAAAATAAAACTAAAATAACTGTAGTTTTCTTGCAAAGTTTGTTAGATATACAGAGGTAGTTGCAACATGGGCTAGCACCCAGTAAAGCATGGTCCTGAAAGTAGCAATGAAAAAAGAAGCACTCCCAAGAAGGCCTGACATGGAGACAAGAGGCATGCCAAAGTCAAAGACTCATATGAAGAATCCTCTAGTAAAGGAGCAGGAAGCTCCAAGGATCTATCCAACAATGAGACCAATTCACATTCTCAAAGGAGAAAAAAGAGGAGAAAGCATTACAAGGGTGGTGACCCCGAAGAATTTAAGAAATCCAAGCCACCCACTTTTGATGGGGAAATCAAAAAGGGGGAAGAAGCAGAAGTTTGGATACTTGGTCTGAAGAAGTACTTCATATTTCATGACTACTTTGAAAACTTGAAGGCCCGAATAACTATATTTAAATTGAATGGAAAGACCTCTATCTAGTGGGAGAACCTTAGAAATGTAAAGGGTGGAATCACGAAGGTGGGTTACACTTTCGTGACAATCTGGTTTCCAAAATTTCGGAAAACCAACTTTCGGCCGAACTACATATATTTTTCGGCCGAAACATATATTTTTCGGCCGAACTATTGCTCGGCCGAAAACATAAACGTCAAATCGAACGGACCCATAACCGGGCCC
>JASDQU010391762.1:0-10685 GCA_032191745.1 Picea mariana | reverse complement strand
GACCTATAAAAAGGATCAAATAGAATCAGTGAAAGTAACAAACATACATATGTTTCAATGAATCTATGTAAATAGCCAAGAAGAAATACAAATAAAAATCATTGACAACCTTTAATAGGAAAGGAAAATGTATAATCGTATTAATAAATCAAGAAGAAGCTTACAACCAAGCCTCGATGTTGACAAACTCTTTCTAGCAATTCAATGTTCCAACACACAAGTGACATCCATTAATGACATCACCATCTCTTGAACACTTTAGCCCAAATCTCTTATGACCAAAATGAAATTCACAAACTCTTAATTACAAACCAGGAGCTATTCTCAATTCACCATTATTTTATTACTCATCGCTTATTACTTATTATCCTTTCCCTTTAGAAGATGCCTCCATTTATAGATTGGAGAGGAAGCCATGATGAGGTTAGTATGAGTGGTTAAGATCTCACTAAACCAGGAGATATGTGTGAGATCCAAACCGATCGGAAAACAACTCATCATCGAAACTTCTCTTCTAAAATATTCAAGAATTTCTTCTTTTTTCCCATGTACAAAGGTTGTTGCACCCTTAAACCTCAACAAAAGGAGACATTGTCCCACCTTCCAGTGATGCAATATGCGACAAGTGAAGTTGTCGCACCTTGTTAGAAAGCAACAAGAAACAACTTTGTAATTTAGGGATTTTTTAGAGTTGATCCTTCCCAAGAAGACTTTCTCTAAGTTTTGTTCCAAAGTTCTATGCTTTAGATGTCATAGAATATGAAGTATAACTTGTTGCGACAAAATGTTGTATAACAGAATGTCCTGCAAAGTATGAAGTTAGAAGAGATGATAACTGAAATACTTTTCCAGATTGGTATTGAAACAAAGAACGCATCGGTTGAAGACCTGCCAACAACACAAGGAAATTGCAATACAATATTATATCATCACTGAGATAGGAATTCCCATACTCATAATACAAATGACTCTAAGCATGGCTGCTGAAAAATACATTGCATATCCATGATTGTATTTACTAATGATATGGCCACMGGAAATACAATGTGGATCCATATCGCCATAATTTTAATGGAATCATATCCACAAGAATATACACTGTTGATCTATGAATTAACATAGACACAGACCAATACAATGTGGATCTATGGGAAAATATTACTCCAGTACTTTCCATCACAGCCTAGGGAAATAAATATTCAAAGGAATTTCCTTAGGGTCTTCATCTCATCCTTTATTCTAAAGTACGATTCTAACCATGTGAATAAATGTCTTAACGTCGAACATGGTAGAAACCACTTGATTACCATTCATTGATGTATATCGTTAAAAAATGTGAGGGAAATCACCATTAATGTCAATGAACCCCCAAGGTACTCTAGTACATCCCTTCGAATGTGAATTAATGAGTTGAAGTCGAACATCCAACGAAATCTTTTGATTAGATGTTAATGATGTAAACTCCCTGGAAAAAGTGAGGATACCTGCCATTGAGGCATGCAGGTTCCAAGGTACTAAATAGATTCTAAATCATCTTCCTTGATAATGATTTCGTGTTGATAGGAAGTGATTCTTCACATGAGGGCCTTGATGTATCCCCCATCAATGACACAAAATAGGTACAAGATTTATAGTAAAAGCACAGAGTAATTTCAAGACCGACTTAGGGATAGACAACGAGATATGAGGTTTAAAAGACAACAAAGTTTGGTCGGCACAATAGAAGGCTACTCGGTTTAACTTCTCTCAAACATTGACATGAAAAAGTTCTTGGAAACACTAACTCAAAATAGAAGATCATAAGGAAAAATCTCACAAAAGGGGCATGACCGACAAGAGACAAATGGATTTCCCAACTTTGACACAAAAGGTAAAAGATGTCATGTTCGAGAGAAACTGTTGTCATTAATACAGATTCAATACAGATTCCCTTCCCAATTTCCCCCCAACATGCTTGGTGAGAACCTCTTTATTTTTTAATGAGCTTAAGGAGGATAGAAAATGCTCATTTTATAAGATCGTCCTTTAGACAAGTCCCTCAGAGTATTTTTAACGAACCCTAGGAAGGAGTGTTTTAGTCCCATATGTGTCTTCCAATGTAGGTTTTATGAGTCCAGAGGAAGTAAACTCGGTGGTTTTTCATATTTAAAGAGTTTGAAAAAACACTTAAAGTAAACTTTTAAAAGGTATTTTTTTCGTAAATTTAGTCTCCCAAGCCCAAAAAAGTATAAAACAATTCAAGGGAGAACTCTTCTAATCATGCTTGATTAGAGTATTCATTTTTCGTAATTAGTCTCGTGAGGCCGAAAAAGATATAAACTACCACTTGAAAGATGCCCTTTCAAACATTTTAATGAGTGTTAAAGGAAGCAAGTTCACTCGACAATATTTTGATGTTTAGGGAGTCTGAAAAGAGTTTAAAGGAGAATCTAAAGAGTTCCCAATGTAATGTCCAAATGTTTCAAATGGGACCCATGGATAGTTGGTACTTCTCCCCTAGTTATGTGATGGAAGTTAGTGGCCTTGCTCCAGCATGATGTATGGAGGTTGGAGATTAACCCCCCCAAGCTTAGTTTCATACACCGACGTGGAATTTGTCATCGATTTCTATAACAGATGGAGAAAAAGGGTCAACAGACAAAAGCGGGTGAAAGGAAGTTTAAGTTACAAGATCTAGTGAAAGACTTGACTCGACAGTAGACGTGGCTATTTCATTTTTTTTAACGAGATTGACATAGGAAAGAACTTTGCTCATTATCATTTGTTTCATTTTTTAACGAGCTCGACACAAAAAATAGAACTATGCTCATAACACCCTATTTCATTTTTTAACGAGATCGACATAGAAACAGGAACTATGCTCATGAAACTCTATTTAATTTTTTAACGAGCTCGAGACAAAAACAAGAACTATGCTCGTGACACTTCGTTTCATTTTTTAACGAGCTCGAAACAAAAACAAGAACTATGCTTGTGACACTCATCTTAATCATGGCTTCCAAGAGGAGAATTCTCTGGAAGGAATACATGTCAAGGGACAAACCTCAATCATGGAATCCAAGAGATCTTCGCTAGATGGAAGAACAACACTCTGAAAGGGATGCATATCGAGGGTGGCGATAGGGGTAGGGAGATCAGTCTCTAAAATCCCTATCGAATCGATGACCATGTCAGCTACCAGATCTAAATCAAAAGAAGGGAGAGATTCCTTCTCATTAAGAGTTGAATGCATGGGACAGGTTTCCACATAATTGACCTATGGGGGGAGGATGATGTTGGAATGTAAGGACCATTCAGGGAATTCAGATGGATGGCCATCATATGAGGGCCAATGAATGAAATTTGGTCTATGGTCATAATGTTTCCATGATGAGGGAAACACATCACTCAAAAGAGTGTGGACACAGAGATTTCATGGCATAAACATAGTCTCGCACACAGACTAAATTAAAGTCCAAAGAGTCATGGACTACCATCACATCAATGTAGACCATTTTTCCCCCCAAAGTAACAGGAAACTGGGGAAGGATACCTAAACATTGACTAACCCTTCTATTAAAATCCAAAATATTATGAGTCACCGACGCAAGCTGAGGTGAACCAAGAGATTTCTAAGAATTTGAGGATAATATACTAATAGAAGCTTCTTATTCTATTATAGTGTTAGGAATATTCCTACCAAAAACCTGAACAATGATTTGGAAAGGCATGTAAGAAGGAGGATGAGGTTCTGTTAGAGCATTCCAATCAATGGTAATTGCATTGGTTGGAGGGGGTGTCATTGAAATAGGTGGAATGCCCCCTTGTCTAGAGGAATTCATAGTAACAAGAAAGACCTAAGTGACATCTTCACTCTTTGAAGGAGGAGTGGGATCGATCTATGGGGATATTGAATCGGCCACTTGATGGACCAGACCGATCGAGGAGGTACTCGGATAAATCACTTGGGTTTCACTCTTCAATGGAAAAGTGGGATCGATTGAATGGGGGACATGATCGACCACTTGGGTTTCACTCTTCAATGGAAGAGTGGGATCGACCGATGATGGAATTAGATCAATCACTTGGGTTTCACTCTTCGATGGAAGAGTGGGAGCGACCGATGATGGAATTAGAATGACCACTTTACCAATTGGGTCAATTGAGGATGAAACCAAATTGACCACTTGATTAACCAAACTAACCAGGGATGGAATCAAATCGATCAATTCATCAACCAATGGCAGGTTGGGAGATAGTTTATGGTAACCTGTTGGAAGTTTTTGTTGGTCATCATCAATTAATTTTTCAACAGATATGAAGCTTCATTCATGCAAGGACAAAGGTAGGTGTGGTGCATCTCCTTACATAACAAGCAAGGAAATTTGACTTTACCCTTCTTACTGCCAACCTTATTACTAGTTGATGGGTTGTCACCAGCATGAACTGCAATGGCTGATGACGCGGATTGAGAAGGTGATGACCCTTGCAAAGCCTGCAAGGGAATTTGGTTTTGCAAGTTTTGGTGATATGTTTCTCGATGTTTCCATATTGATCAACAATACCTGGTTGCTTGACCTTTTGCTGATTTTTATTCTTGTTCTTCTTTTTCTTCATCTTCTTAATCTCTTGGTTACTAGCAGTGAGGCTTTCACTAGGTGAAGAATAAGAAAAAGAAGAAGATGCAACGGGTGAAGAAGGAAAAGGATCAACATGAGGTGAACATTCTTGAGGAAATTATTGAGAGGGAGGGTGTGCATTCAAAACACTAGGTGCATTTGAAACAATAGATGCATTTGGAAAAAATGGAGTGGAAAAAAACCACACGGGCAATCCTATGGTGAGTCTCGGTAAACTCAAACTAGCAATGTAAGGAGGACGAATGTTTCCAATAGAAGGAAAAATGAAAGCTTCCCCGCAAAAATGGGTTCCTTCGTTGGGAGTTCCAGGAACTGATGCCATAGAGAGAAACTCAACCTAGAGTTCACTAAAACAAAGAGCGCACACTAAAACCTAGAGTCCCCAGTATGGTCACCAATTTTGTTGTGGATAAATTTGTAAAGGCGGACATAAACAAATCTCCCTAGTTCGGGAACCCAAAACTAGAACAAAACAAGATAGAACACACTCCTTTCCTTATATTCAAATGAAATGCAAAGGGATAGAAAACTCATACCTTTTTAACCGACTTTTGTCCTTATTGATTATAGCTCCAAGCTTGATCCAATGATTTTTAGAAACAAAGACATGTAAAAAGGATCAAATAGAACCAGTGAAAGTGACAAAAATACATATGTTTCAATGAATATATGTAAATAGCTAAGGATAAATACAAATAAAAACTATTGACAACCTTTATTAGGAAAGGAAAATGTATAACTATATTAATAAATCAAGAAACATCTTACAACCAAGCCTCGACATTGACAAATTCCTTCCAACAGTTCAATGTTCCAACACCCAAGTGGCCTCCATTAATTCCATCACCATCTCTTGAACACTTTCACCCAAATCTCTTAGGACCAAAATGAAGTTCACAAACTTTCAATTACAAACCAGGAGCTATTCTCAATTCACCATTATTTTATTACTCATCACTTATTACTTATTAGCATTTCCCTTTAGAATATTCCTCCATTTATAGATTGGAGAGGAAGACATGAGGAGGTTAGGACGAGAGGTTAAGATCTCACTAAATCAGGAGAGATGGGTGACATCCAAACCGATCGAAAAATAACTCATCATCGAAACTTCTCTTCTAGAATCTTCGAGAATTTCTTCTTTTTTACCATGTACAAAGGTTTTCGCACCCTTAAACCTTAGCAAAAGGTGGCATTATTGCACCTTCCAATGATGTAGCATGTGACAAGTGAATTTGACACACCTTGCTAGAAAGAAACAAGCGACAACTTTGTAATTTAGGGGTTTTTTAGAGTTGATCCTTCCCAAGAAGACTTTCTATAAGTTTTCTTCCAAAGTTCTATGCTTTAGAGGTTAGAGAATAGACAGTGTCACTTGTTGTGACAAAATGTTGTATAACAACTAGGTTTAATGTGGAAGTGTTCCTCATTTCCTAACATGTAGTATTAGAGCTCAGTTTAACAATCTTGGATATAAGCTAAACCCTAAGTTCAGTAACAGTTGTAAGTCAAAAATCTTTACATATTGTTCTTAAAGAATGATGAGTAGCTCGAGAATAGAGATCAAAAACTCCAATGGCCAGAATTTTGAGCTTTGGAAGCTTAAAATTGAAGATCTCCTTATAGATTGAGAACAATGGGCAACAATTTGTCCAGGTACCATTTTGACGGGTATATCGAGGGAAGAATGGGAGAAACTTGAGAGAAGGGAAAGGATTATGATTCAAATTTATCTTGCATATTCAGTTGTCTAAAGTGATGGTTCAAACAAAGAATAATCCAGAGAAGGTGTGGTTTGAACCGAGGAACAAAGAAGATGATTCAGATGATTCGATTTAATCAGATGAAGAGGTGGAAAAACTAGACCTAGTTGTAAGGAGGTGAGAATGAATAAGAAAACCAGTCGAAAGGTATACTCTACCCAATTTTCATTCTGTATTTGTGTTAACGGCCACTAACGAAGATCCCAAGTTGGTCGAGGAGGCAGTTAAATCAGTAGAGAGAAAACTACAGAAGGAAGCCATGGTTGAAGAGATGGAATCCTTACATAAGAATGAGACATGGGATTTGGTCGAATTACCAAATGGAATAAATCCCATTGGTAGCAAGTGGTTATTCAAGAAGAAAATTAATGTCGCAAGTCAAGTCAAGAAATTCAAAGCTTGACTAGTAGCGAAAGGATATTCCCAAGTCAAAGGAGTTGACTTTGGTGAGATTTTTTTCCTTGTTGCAAAATTAACTTCCATTAGAGTAATAATTTCTCTGGCTGTAACATTTGATATGGAAATAGAACATATGGATGTAAAGACAACATTCCTACATGGGTACTTGGAAGAAGAGATCTACATGAAACAACATGAAGGATTTGTAGTAAGTGGCAAGAAATATTTGGTGTGCAAATTGAAAAGATCCGTCTAAAACAATCACCAAGGATGTGGTACCAAAAGTTCGACACGTAAATCCTTAGTTTGGGATTTGTGAGAAGCAAAGTTTATCACTACATATATTCCAAAGAAGAAGGTGGAAATTTCATATATGTAGCATTGTATGTCAATGACATGTTTCTGATTGGAAACAACATGAACATAATAAAGGAGGTGAAGAAGAAGCTATCCTCCAAGTTCGACTTGAAGGATCTTGGTGCAACGAACTACATTCTGGGAATGGAGATCAAAATATTGAGATACTAGAAATCTCTGGTTGAACAAGAAAAAGTATATTCAAACAATATTGAAACGTTTCAACAAGAAGGATTACAAAACTATGAAGGTGTCAATTCATGTGGGATCAAGGCTAAGTGCTGAACAATTCTCAAGGAAATAGGAGGAAATAAAGGGCATGGCACATGTTCCCTATGCAAGTGTTGTTTGTATTCTAATGTATGTGATGGTATGCAATCAACCAAACATTTTCCATGCAGTGGGAGTGTTGAGTAGATACATGTTGACACCTAGAAAGGAGCACTATATAGTTGTCAAGAGAGTATGCAGGTATTTGTGTGGCACAAAAGACTACGATATATGCTACCAAGGAAAACCTAGAGGTGAGAGTGAATTAAATGTACATGGATTTGTCAACGTCGACTGGGTTGGAGATCTAAATCACCGAAGGTTGATGAGTGGATATGTGTTCAAGATGTTTGGTGGAGCAATCAGTTGGATGAGTAAGAAACAAGCAGTCGTAACCTTGTCAACAACAAAAGTTGAATACATGGAAACCACTCATGGAAGAAAAGTAGAATTATGTCTACAAAGGTTGTGTTCAGGAATCGGGTTTGAGGAGAGATCTATGAAGATAAGTTGTGATATTCAAAGCACAATATTTATGGCAAAGAAACTAGCTTATCATTCCAAGACTAAGCACATTGATGTACAATACCATTTCGTGAGAGACATGGTGGAAATAAACAAGGTGTTGTTGGAGAAAGTAGACACGCTGGAAAACATAGAAGACTCTTTGACCAAGTCTTTGAGTGTTGTGAATTTCTCTTCGTGCAAAGAGGCAATGGGAATTGTTGCTCTGGGTTGGTGAACGAGAGTTCATAAATATCCTAGTTTCAGCAAAGAAGACAAAAAGTGAGAGAATGTTGGGTTGTTATATTATTTGCAGTGAGATTTGAAGGTCAAGGTGGATCTATCGGGTAAAGTCGAAGTCAAAAAAATCGATAGAAAGTTGAAGGTCGAAGTGTATAGACTAGGTAAATTTGAATTCAAAGAAATCAATAGCAAGTCAAAGAGGTCAACCAACAAGAGGCTGATAGGCGGGCACATGGAAACCAACTGAAGATAGAATGGAGGTCGACTGGTAATTGATTGGTAAACCAACTTAGATTCGACTATAAAATAATCATGGGATTCGTGGGATTTGTAGCCAATGATCTACGAGGATCAGTAACCATTTTTTGCGCACCTTTATTTAGGGTTTTACCTACTGTAAAGATTATAAATAAGGCGTGTTGTAATGTTGTAAAAACTAATTTTTAGAGAAATCATATTAGAGGTTGTTGGTCATGTAGATGTAATCCGAATTGGCTACAAGGTTGTTCTTTTGTAAATAAATAAGGTATGATGTCGATTGTGTCTTAGGTGTAGACCAAGGTTAGTCATGTAACCTTTTATTTTGAAGGAATAAGACAACAAGAGGGAAAAATGCTCAAGGAATGTTGTTTTTCCCATTTGGGTTTCTAGGGTAAAATCTCTGTGTACTGTGTGTTTTCTTTGTCATTTACTTTCTTGATTAAATCCTTCTTCCTCTCTTCATCTATGTTTAGTGTGGAAGTGTTTCTCATTTCCTAACAATGAAAGGGGTTGTGGCCAATCAATCTATGGAGAGATCTATTATAGCTATGTTGAACATAGGGGAGACTCCCATCCCATGTGTGGGGATGCTTGGAGCTGTAGATGTGAAAGATATGCATGATCATCCTATTGACAACCTTTGTCTGGCCATTAGTTTGGGGGTGGAAGGAAGTGGATTTGGTGAGCTTGGTGTCCAACGGTGACTAGAAGCTCGACCAAAATGTGCTTAGGAACCTGTTTTCCCAATATGAGATGATGGTCGATGGTATCCCAAAATGTACCCACACTCATTCGAATAATATATTGGCAGTGGCCTCCACTATGATACTCTTCTTGCAGGTTGTCAAAATGGCCATCTTAGAAAAGCGATCAACCACAACAAAAACATAGTCAATGCCCTGCTTGGTTAAAGGAAGGACATAAATGTAGTCCATCGAGATGGATTCCCATAGACTATTGAGAGTAAGCAAAGGGATGTACAGTCCTTGCTTCTTAATGGCTGGTTTGGAAATAGCACAGGCAGTGTAAGAGCGAATGTACTTGTTGAATTTCTGTTGAATTTTCAGACAATAGAAATACTTATGCAACATTGCCATTGTCTTTTCCACACCAAAGTGTCTCACCATCTGATTGTAGTGAGATTCCCAAATCAACTTCAACCACTCGCTTGAAGAAACAAAGAGATGGCCTAGATGGCATAACCATCCGTCCTGAAGATGAAARTCAATGACGGGCATCCATACACCCAAAAAATGGCAAGTGGTAGCAAATCTAGGATCGCTCTTGTAGAGTTGGTGCTACCCAAAGGSCTCATRTATGCAAGAGTGGAGCATCATGGTTAATGTTGTAACTGGAGGTCAACTAAGGAAGTCAACGAYGCAATTGGTTCTCCCTGTSTTATATTTGGTGTTGAGATGAAACTGTTGCATGTATGTGTACCACTTTTGATGACGATTGTTATTCAATTTTCCTTGTGTTTGCATGAACTAGAGAGGTTTGTGGTCAGTGTGGATGACTGTCTCCTTCTCGAGAATGTAATGCTTCCATTGGCAGTAGGATTATAAAATGTAATACATTCATTCATCACAAATAGGGTACTTATGGATGAAATATGATAGTGTTTCATTATGACAAGCCACTGGATGACCATGTTGAGAAAGAATTGTGCCCACAACATAATCTAAGGCATTTATCTCAATCTCAAAATGTTGTTTCATATTGGGTAATGAGAGCATCGGGGCTGAGCACAAGCGGTGTTTCATATCGTTGAATTCTTTATGTTGTGATTGTCCCCACACAAACTTTTCTTTTCCACCATCCTTGGTAACTAGGTTGAGGGCCCATGCGATATGGGAGAATTCCAACACAAACCTATGATAGATATTGGCAAGTCCCAAGAAAATTCAGAGCACGTTTAGTTTGGTTGGGGATGTCCAGTCGCGAATGACCTTAATATTGGTTGGATCCACATGCACACCATGCTCATCAATAATGTATCCTAGGTATTGGATCCCATTCATTTCAAAGGAGCATTTTTCCATGTTGGCACATAGATTTTGTTGTTGCAGATTGTGAAGGACCTGTTGAATATGTTGCAAGTGTTCCGCCTAACTCTTGTTGAAGATGAGGATATCATCCAGATATACAACCACAAAAGAATTGGTCAAAGGCCACAAGATATCATCCATCAACCTCATGAAAGTGATCAGGGAATTTTTCAAACCAAAGGGCATGAAAGTATTCTTCCAGACATAACTTTTTTCTAATG
>JASDQU010391760.1:648-10977 GCA_032191745.1 Picea mariana | reverse complement strand
AGAAGTTCTCTTGGTGTAGAGGAAATCATGGGCATTGTTGCCTTGGATTTTTTACTATGTAACCCTGTAACCCCCTGTATGCAAAGAAAACAAAAAGTGGGATAATGTTGGGTATGTGTTATATTCTTTGCACGAGTAGTAAGAAAAAAAAATTCTTCCTCAGGAAATGTGACACCTACTTCGGGAAACGTGTCATGTATTTAGGTGGTTTTTCAGCACATGGTTTTTGCCGATGGTTTTCTGTTTCTGGTTAAGGAATTAGGGTTTTGGACTAATCCAGGTCATTGGGTTAGGGTTTTGGATGTCTCTAGCTCCTATATGTATATTGTATTGTAAACAATGTAACACAATGAATGAATATCAAATATTTGGTTTTCCCGGTTTGGGTTTCCAGGGGAAATATCTCTGTGTAATGTTTGTATTTTCCATTGTATATTTTTTGTTCTTTTCTGAATATTTGTTTGTAGTAGATATTGTACAAATTTAAGATTTACAAATCTAAACAATCGTAATTTCACACAAGTTTCTGTGTTAGATGAAACTTCTAATTTTCTCTATCTCGTCCTTGTTCTCTACAACTAAAAAGAATTTATGCACACTGAAATGAGTTGTACATACTGCAAACTGAAATCCACTTTGTGCCAATGCCTCCATTGGGATATGGAGTCATGTAATTTTTTTATCTACTACAAACCATATCAAGCTAAAAATTGAACTACACACCAATTCTCAAAATAAGATTATTTATATATAGTGACCCCTAGTCTAATCAATTCATATCCTTTTATTAGTTATAAGAAAATTTCAAAAGAATCCACTCAAGAAATTAATTGTCTATATGATCTCTACTTTCACCCTTGAGCACAAAAACAACAAAAGATGAATAATGTAAAATACAATGATCTTGATGCAGCACCCTGTTGACGGGCAAAATTGTCCGTCCGTCAATTGAGAGAGTGGAACCGGTCCAGGGTTGTCTAAATAACCCAAGCCATTTGGAATGAACCACCCTGACGGGTTTAACGGCTCCATTGGCCACTCTAAGATCCTAAAAAAACCAAAGAGAAAACTAACCTAAACTAACTAATCTAACTAAAACAAATAAAACAAACTAAGACTAACTAAAACTAACTAAAACTAACTAAACAAACTAAATTAACTAAAACTAACTAAAACTAATAAAACTAATGAAACAAACTAAATTAACTAAAACTAACTAAAACTAATAAAGCAAATTAATACACTAATCTAATCAAAACAAACTACTATATAGACTAAAACTGAATACAAATTACACTAACTATTCTACTAATCATTATTACACTAACTCTACTAATTAAATATCTAATTACAAATCAAATTACAACTTATTCACAAATATACAATACATACAATTGGCAGATTTACATAAAACCTGTAAAACTCATATGTTTTTTGTCCTAAGACAGCTAGAGATCTTTTTGATTTTTTATATATTATGAATAAGAAATAAAACTATTGAAATTAAATGATCTAATATACTAAACACATATATCTAAACAAATGAATGAAAAACTGACCTGGAAACACTCCAAGTCTGCCCTATGTATGATGACTTCGAAGCTGGTTGGAGGAAGTAAACTCGCACCGGTTAATCCAAAAGCTTTTCGTAAATGATTGGTTGCGGCTCTTCGAATTATTTACAGGACAAACAAGACATAAAAGATCATAACAACTATAAAATTATAAATTTCTGCAATAAGGGAAACCTGTTATGCAAAAAACCTTATATTAGATAATTCAACTTATGAAGAAGATAAACCTGTCATTCACAAACTGAACTAAACAATTGTTATGTCTTTTATACACTTGGAAGAAACCAGATATGGATTACAGTGATTAAAATTATATCATTTGCACATGATTAAGATATCTAAAGTAGTCGTTAACCAGATACAAATTGATATACACAACATGAAACAAAATGTTGATATAATGAGAAGCTAAAGCTGTGACAAAACACAAAATTCATCTTCAGTCTATATTAAAACTCCATATCCTTGTTCTCCCACGAATGAGGATGAACATTATTACAAAAATCATAAGTATATATAAGTCTCTCCACAGGGTAAAACCTCCCTATGGATAATATCAAAATGTTTTACATAATCTGGGAGATATCCCAGAATCAACTAAACTAGGGAAATAAAATGCAAGTGAAATATTTCAAATATCCCCTAACTGCTTAATAACTCTACTGCAATTTCGAATTTACCTTCAATAGACAAAAAATATCAAATTAGAAAGATATTTCATCAACAAGACCATAAAAATCTAATCTTACAGACTCAGCTACAGAATCATCCGATTATGTAGCTAGTCTAAAATAGCATACAGGACCAGATAGAAATCAAATGAAATCTTTCTAAAATAATCCAATTTAATTTTCTTTTAATAAATATCCAAAATGAATCACTATGATTCCAATGAGTTTATCATTCAAATTAACAAAATCGAAAAGTGATTCAGTCAAAACAGGGATAGGACTGCTCTGTTTTTCTTTTACCATAAAATATGGTCAAACCATAACAAGACTGTTCCATATTAAATGAAATCATATCGTATAAGATACGATGTAATCCAACACAATCATAATCCAATTACTATGTCTATAACCATGTAGCATAAGATCCATGTTATCTTAATTAAATACCAATATGAAAAGACTGTTACGATTACACGATTACAGTCAAATAAAACATTCATTAACCAAACTCTGCCATAGATTTCGATTGCTGAGCATTACAAAGTCAACATACAGGATCAACTAGTGATCACAACCACCAACAACAGTGATAATCACAAACTGGGCAACAATCGAAACAAATCGTGACTGAGTCAAATATAGAAACAAATCATAATCCTGGGCATAATCGCTTTCATTTCTCAAATCAAATTTAAACAATATATTTGTTGCAATATGAATCGAACTGATAATTCGGTCAAAAAAAACAATGTGAATCGATTGGTTGGGTATAACAGTTATGCAATTTGGTTACATATTAACAGGAACATATCGAATGGTATTCAAATTGGAACAAAAAATCATAACAGTTAACCATTATTGCCAACCATATCGTATAGAATATAATCAATTCGAATCGAAACATTGACTGTGTTCAAAATTGAAGTACCAGAAATAGCCTGTGTTTAGAAAAGATATTAACAACTTCAATAAGTAATAGAGTATCCAATTTAAGCCAACTCAAAAAAATCAAATCCATACCACGATCAATCGAATCAAAGATAAATCCAATCAAAGCCAATCCGATAAACAAAATTCGATTAATCAAAACAAAACTATGCATATAGTGCATGCTTATGTGTCAAAGCAAATCCATGTTGCAAACAGAGCTATGAGTTTGTCATATAAATAGGTGATAGTCATACCAATGAGGGTGTTCGAGTTATGCGAATTTTGAATTGACGACCGTTGTAGAAGACTCCACATTCTTAAATAGAATAGAGCATGTTGTTCGCTGTTTCTTATCAGTGGCTTGCAATTTAGCCTTTTGACTGGTGAGCCTTGCAACTTGATCCTCCAGAGCATGAATTCTAGATTTTAGCATTGGCACATCAAGGTAATACCTTTCTAACCACGAGCCACACTGATCACATGGTGGATCAGCTGGTTGAGATAGAGCAGGAGGGGGTTTTGATGAGTCAGCGGGGGTTTCACAAGGCATTTTAATGCCTGGGTATTTAGGGTCATTTTGCAAGCAAGGTGGTAGGTTTTTGACAAAGTCGTATGAGGATTTGGTACACAGACCTTCAGAATAAGGATATTCACTTGCCAGGTAGTGTTCCACCTCTGAGTCGAAATCTCCACTCAAAATGATAGGGTCAGGGTTGACAGGAGGTCTCGGTTTGTTTCTTTCCATGCGAGAGATTAATCGAGCATTCTTTTTTCCTTTGGAATTTGCAGTAGGTTTGGCCTTAGGCCTTTTAGCCACGGGTTTATCATTTTCCACATCCTTGGTCACAGAGTTGGGTAGGTCAATAGGTGAGTCGGGTGAGGGTTTATGCAACAAAATACTGTAGGGTACCGGGGGTGTAGACTTGCCCTCGCTCACCACAGGTTTGTCAACCTGCGGTGGGTTTGAATCTTCAAAATTATTGCGAATAAGAAAATCATTCCAACAGTCTCGGCATAACCCCAAATGACAAACAACAATCATTTTAATCAACCCAAAGTGAAAAAGGTTGTTATCGGCCTGGTTCCGTTTGTATCTTTTAGACATTTTGAACAGGCTCCTATGCAGGTAATAAGGCATATTAAGCTCATATCCCATGAAAACCATAAGTAAACAGATATGGTATAAAAAAACGAACCCATACTAACCCTTGCAGGTGATAAACTGCTTGGTTATTATCAGCAAGTTGTGCCAATGTTGCTTGAGCACATTTGCGTGTAAACCTTTGTCACAGGAGTTCACCTTTCGAGACTGGAAGAGAAATGTCCACGAGATGTCTTTCACTCTGCAATTTTTTTACCATCTCTATCTAGTGGCAGGCAAACCGGTAGCTAAACTGAGAAATTGCTCATCAATTTCCAATTGCACATCCCCAACCTTGGCTCGACAGCCATCAAAGGTTAATGTGAATTACTAAGCCACGCAAGGGTTAAACCCATTAAACTTTTATATGAACGGAAGCCATCCAAATTCCTCAAGGTTGCTGTAAGCACTATCGAACATCAACAATGCCTGGCTACCATTGGGTTCATCCCTCACGACCAAAGCCATGGTGCGGGCGCATGGTAGGGTTTGGATTAAACACAACCATACAGAGGAGAAAAAACCGTTTGGGCTAACAACTATGAACGATGAAAGGGGGAAGCAAATTAATGTGCGTGTGTGAGGGTGGTGGGATTATCACCACCATGCAGCATAGTAATGGCAGAGTACAACGTTGTTCAATCAATCACAACATCGATCAAACCATAATATTCGTCCAACCCAAGAATTAAATGGTGGATGGTATACCAATATGCCAATGTATTGTTTGAAATCATGAATGTTCAACACGAAATCAAACCCAAAGTTTAATATGAGCCATTGCAATAATTCAAACCATTTGTCATTCAACGTTAAATCAAAACCCAAATGTTTAACCAATCGTGCCATTGCATGATCAAACATTTTGATCAAAGGTTTTAAAACATGGTGACAATCGATTTCATAAAATCGATAAGCCAAGAGCTTACAATAACAAGGATCACATTATATAAAAGCCAAAATCAACCATGACCCCTATGTAAATCAATGACTAGGCAAGTCTCCATATGCTCAATGCTTTACCAATTAAATAAAAATCAAGTTGCGCAATCAAAATAAGAATAGGCAATCTTTTCAGCCACATGATAAACCAAAGGTAAAGTGCCGCTCAAAATATTAATAAAAGACTATGACATTTCAAATAACGATAGAGAAGTTTTCACACTTTCAGTCGTGAAAACTAAATCGACCAATTTGCAAGTGTCGCATGAAATGAAAATATCGTCTATTTGCAAAATGCGATGGAAATTTGAAGTTCAGGAGACATAGGTGTAGGCAGCTTTTAGGACAATTGAAAAAATTGAATTGGCTACCAACAATGGCGACACACTGGGAGAAGAAGTTATCTCTGTCAAAAGAAATGAATTCAGATTAGGACAGTAGAGAAAAATTCAACTCAAAAACAACAACCAGAAAATTGTGCAAACATCATCATTTACTATCTTTTCCAGCGATGTTTTAAAAGATGCAAACTAATAACAGTCTTAAGATCAGCAAGTCACGATATTTATGATAAAATCTTCAATACTGTTGGCATGGCCACTGCTGCCAGCAGGCGTCCATAGCCTCGATAGGGTTTCCATTTAACCCACTCGGACATCTGTATCCTGTCAAGAAGCTCTAGATCATAATAAAGGACTTTAAAGGGGTTTCTTATATTTTTTGCAGATTTTCATATACCCGACATTGCTTCGCTGCCAGCAGGCCTGTTCAGTACCTCGGCGAAGTTGTCTTGGCACCATGCTTGCATTTACCCGCTTCCAGCGGACCTGTTCAGTATCCCGACGGGTTTACAAACACTTCCCACTACTCTTACAAACACTTCCAGCGGACCTGTGACGCTGAAAAATCTTGATATTTTATCATATTTTTTTAGACCTCATCAGAATTTTTTGACACTGTCCTTTATTCAGCTCCAGAAATGTTTTATTTACAAAACAACTTACTATGACCGGGAGACATCCTTTTGAGTCATTCATTTACAGAAAAGGGACAGCGTAAAAAGATAATAGATGATCATGACAAACTTCACTCAGAGATTGAAATTAGTAAACTTCTTTCAAACAACAAAAATTTTCCAACATAAATATCAGTTTTTAGAAATATATCACTGATGTTTGTACAATCTTTCAGAAGTTATTTCAGCGAAGAGATTTTCTTATGGTCTTTGTCTGAATGGATCAGTGCACAGGCATGCATATGTTTCAAGAACACAAAAAATCGATCAATCAAATCAAAACCAAAAATGAAAACAAAGGAAAAATAAAAACAAAAGGAAATATTTACATAATATACAAGGGTAGTAATCAAGCGAAGTATCTTTTTAGGGCTTGGGGATTCACCGGATAGGTGTCAAGCCACCCTTCAAGATTCTACAATCGAAAGGAACTAGGACCCAACTTTTCAGCAATAAAAAATGGCCCAAGCCACAAATTTTGAAACTTGGTGTGTTCACCCTTCCCTTTGTGTGGTTTGTCCCACTTTAAGACAAGATCGCCTACTTCAAAATTCCTATCTGAAGCAGAATTAGAATCGAACTAGCTTTTAATCAGTTGTTGATGTTGGTATAATTTACGCTTAGCTTGGGTTCTTACTTCTTCTAACTTCATTAAAGCGTTAATACGACTTTCTAAAGGGGTACAATCTTCTTCTTGGAATTTTTGTGACAATTGGAGTGAAAGAAGAAGAATGTGAGGTGGCAGAATGGTTTCTCTGCCATAAACGAGAAAAAAAGGGGAATTACCTATAGTAGCTTTGGGTGTTACCCTATTAGCCCACAGTGCATAAAGCAGTGCGTTGTGCCAGTTCTTGTGATTTTCGGCCACGGTTCTCTTGATAATTTGATCAAGTTCTTGTTTGTCGATTCTGCTAAGCCATTGCCCTGGGGGTAGTAACTAGCAGAATACTTCAGCTTTATTCCTTTCTCGAAGGTGAACTCACTCATCTCAAGAGAAGAAAAGTATGAAGCGTTATCAAAGACTAAACAATGAGGGATACCAAAACAAGTGATGATATTCGAGTTTAGAAAAGCGATCACCTGACTTGTGTTAACAGTTCTTAGCGCAGTAGCATTGGACCATCGAGTAAAGTAATCAGTGGTTGTCACAATATACTTTTGTTGTTATGAGGATGGAGGGTTAATAGGACCAATGATATCAAGGCCCCATTGCTGGAAAGGAGAATCGACTGAAACGGGCTACAAGGGGAAGGCTGGTTTTTGAAATCGCTCTGATGCTTTCTGACAAATGATACATTTACGGCACAAGGCATGGGTGTCCCTAAAAAGCGTCGGCTAGTAGTAACCAGCTCTTAAAACCTTATGAGCAGTGGTGTTTCCACCGATGTGACCACCAGCTTCTCCTGCATGCAACTCAAGCAAGACTTTTTCTGCTTCGTCTTTTTCAATACAACGCATCAGTATGCCATCGAAATTCTAGCGAAACAGTATACCGTTATTTAGATGAAAGGAGGCAGAATTTAGTCTCAATGCTCTTCTTTTGGCGGGGTCAATATGATGAGGTGCTGATCCATGTTCAAGACAAAATCTAATATCGTCGTACCAAGGACTCACAAGGTTTTGTGTGCAACAAATCAAACTCTGATCGCATTGTTCTAGGTTTGACGTATCACTATCTTCTTGTTGTTTAGTTTCTGAATCAACTACCAACTTACACAACCCTTGGCCTCTCAAGATCTATGCTGGGGTGATTTCTAAGTCATACTCCTGCAAGGAGGTGACCCAGTTGGCTCTTTTCTCTCCCAACTCCTTTTGTACTAACAAGTTCCTTACGGTAGGGTAGGGTACAATGACCTTCATCCTTGACTTCAAAAGATATGACCGGAAATGCTTAACTGCCTTGAAGACAGCGTAGGCTTGCCAATCGACCACTGGGTAGTTAAGTTCAGCACCTTTGAAAGCAGAGCTCATAAAGGTGATAGGTACTTCGTTTCTTTTAGAATTCTTCTGAGTTAGGACTGTGGCATAGGAACGATCAGAGGCAAAATTATAGAGTGTAAAATCTTGAGAGAAATCAGGGCTCATGAGAGACAGAGCGTCTATTATGGCCTTCTTTATAGCATTGAAATCTTGGTTTTATGTGGGTCCCTAGTGATATTGGGTGTCTTTCTTAATCAGATTCTGGAGAGGCCTGACCATTTCGGAAAAGCTGGGGATAAATCTTCTCACGAAATTAATCCGGCCTAGGAAAGACTGCATGGATTTTTTGGATGTAGGTGGGGGAAGTTTAGCCATGACTTGAGTCCTCTCGGGGTCAATAATCATTCCATCACTAGACACAATGAATCCTAGCAATTTACCCTGTTCTACTGCAAAGATGGACTTCTTGGGGTTCAAGGAGATGTCATATTTATGACATCATAGTAGAACGGCTCATAAGTGAGCTAGATGATCATCTTTGTTTTTAGAATAAACGGTCACATCATCTAAGTAGACTACTACAGAATGATTGATTAAGCCTCTGAAAGCAATGTCCATTGCTCTCTGAAAGGTAGCACCAGCATTAATCAATCCAAAGGGCATTTTGCGATAAGCATAAGTGCCCCACGGGGTACGGAAGGTAGTTTTTAGTTGGTCTGGCGGAGACATCAAGACTTGGTTGTATCTAGAGAAACCATCCAGTAAGGATAGCCTCTCGAAACCAGATACTTGTTGAAGGATCTGTTCCATGGGCGGGACAGGATAATTATCTTTGTCAGATGCTTTGTTGAGGTTACGAAAATCGACACAAAGTCGAATTTCCTCGTTTTTCTTCCACACTGGGACAAGGTTGGATACCCATTGAGTGTGTCTAATAGGAAAAATTATTTTATCACTTAGGATTTTATTCAATTCCTTTTGAATGGTCGGTTCTAGTTTAGGATGCATTTTACTCAGTTTCTGTTGGAAGGGTAAAGTTTGGGGTTTCATCGGGATGACATGCTGTATAATATTAGGATCAAACGTTTTAAGATCATCGTAAGTCCATGCAAATACATCCTTGAATTCTTTAAATAATTTAACAAAAAAAGTTTTTTCTTGTGTAGAACATCCCAAGCCTAAGTTGATACACTGAGGATTTTCACTAGTTCCTAAATTGACTTTTTCATAAGACAATGAGGAACTATTGGTTTTGCAATTGACCATCTTTTTAAATTTATCTTCAAAATCATAAAACTTTTCTAGTCTAACAATAGATTTGAGTATGGAATTTACCATGTCCGATAGAGCTTCAGGAGATTTCGGATTAGCTATTACCATAAAGTCGTGCAAATTGTCATTGTGCGTTTGTTCATCAATCACAGCGCCTTGAAAGTTTTCTTCCATTTGTAGAAAGTTAATGATTTGCTGGTCATCATCAAATACTCTCCAGTTTGTGATATTGTCAGGAACAAATGTTCGAAACAATAGCTCCACGGAGAATTCTTTTGGGGATAAGCCTTCTGCAGGAAGAAGTTTAGAGGCAACATTAGCTAGTAGATCTACTTCAACATTATTTAGTCTAGGGATGGAATTTATATTAAAAGCAGAAAATTTGTTCATTAAACTCCATACCTCAGACTGGTAACATTTGAGATGTGGGGAAAGTCAGTGTATAGAATCCCTTACCTGCCTAACCACTATCTCAGAGTCGCCGAATACAATCAAATTTTGAATGTGCATGTCCAAGGATTTTCTAAGACCTTGCAGTAAAGCCTCATATTCTGCAATATTATTAGTACATTCAAATTCTATCCTACAAGCCAATAATGTTTTGTTACCTGCCGGATCAATAATGATGCAGCCTGCACCAGCTCCTTCTTTAGACTTGGAACCGTCGAAATATAGAGACCAAATTTGATTTCCATCAGGCTCACAGGACTGTTGGATAGAAGATGTTGGTTGCGTACATGCCACGATCTCGAATTGTTGTTCTGGATTGTTGATAGGTGAAGCTTCAACCATGAAATTTTCGAAGAAGGTGTCCATCCCTTGGACTTCAGGTGAATCAGCGGGAGGTGTGTATGGTTCATTGGG
>JASDQU010391756.1:0-10977 GCA_032191745.1 Picea mariana | reverse complement strand
TTACAGTCTCTGTACATTTCTTTCATTAATAGAAATCGTGTATTACTGTATCTCTGTGCTTATGGTTGCATCTCTGATATATTTCTGTTATATTACTAGATATACGCGATATCTCTGTGCTTTTCATTATTATATCTCCGCTCTCATTTCGTGCCAAAAATAATCCGGATCAACTAGGGTCCCAATTAACCGAGTATGGATATTTGTTTCGTAATTTGTTTTCTCCTTGTTACACATATCAGTTCTTTTTAGGGTTTTGTAGCAAAACCTCTAGTTCACTCTTCATTCATTCTCATGCTCTAAAATTTATGAGAACACAACCTAGTACACTTTTGTTGTTCTTTCGTACTCATTATGGTAACAAAAAAATTGAAACACGTGGAGTATCATTTAAGCTCTTTTCATACTCCATAAAAACAAAAAGATGGTCGAGCGATCTTGTTTTTTTCATGCTCGTAAAAGTATTTGAATAAAACATTCGATCAGAGATAATTTATCACTTTTTCGGTCCCGTTCAACTACTTTACGAAAAAGGAACTGAGAGAGTCTTTAAGTGTTTTTTAGACTCTATAAACATGAAAAACCACTGATTTTTCTACTTTTGGACTCGTTAAACAAACATTGGAAGACCCGCATGGGACAGAACCACTCCTTCTTAGGGTTCATTAAACATACTCCGAAGGATTAGCTTACATCAACAAGCATATGTTATCCTCCTCAAGCTTGCATAAAAATAAAGAGGTACTCGCCAGAAATGGTGGGGGAAATTTTGGGAAAGGAATGTGTCTCTGTATTTGTGTTAGTGGCAGTAAGAGTCGCTCTTGAACATGACACCCCCCTTCATCATTTGAATTCAGGTTGGGAAATACATTTGTCTCTCATCTGAATTTTTGCAAGTTCGTATCTTGGGTCATCTTTGAGTCAATGCTGCCAAGACCATGGTTGTGTCATTCATATGTTCAAGAGAAGACCCAACCAACCCTCTATCGAGTTGGCCATATGCAATTGTCAATTCCTACCATGTCGGCCTTCCTTGTGTCAGTTCGAAATCATTTTCATTTTTTGATATACCCTAAATCTGTTACTTATTCCATGTCATTGATGGGGAATACATTAAGGCCCTCATGTGACGAGTCTTTTACTGTCGACTTCAACTCATTATCAAGGAACAAGACTTAGAAATTGTTTAGTACCTTGGATCCTGCATGCATTAAAGGCAGGGTTCTTCGCTCTCGACAATGGATTCTCATCATTGGTCCCTGATCGAGAGATTCCATCGAGTGTTCGACTTCAACTCATTTATTCACATTCACTAGATTGTACTAGTGTACCTTGAGAGTCATTGACATTAATGGCGATTTCTCTCGCACTTGTTAACGGTTTTCATTAATGACCGGTAATCAAGTGGTTTCTACCATGTTCGAATTCAACACCTTTAATCACATGGCTAGATTCATACTAATAGATGACAGAATTGAAGACCCTGGATCCCATTATTCTTGGTCTAGGTTGCGATGGATTATTTATGATTTGTATTGATGCATAGATCCACCTCGTATATCTCATGGATATATCCCAGTTTGAGCTTTCTAATGCATAGATCCACAGTGTATTCCCGGTGGCTATGTAGAATCTTGATGACATGGATCAACAGTGTATAATTGGTGGCCATGACTTACATTTATGAATCAAATCATTTGTAGTCTAAACATGGGAATGCCTACTTCAGACATGGTATCATATTATGTAGATGCTTGTTTGTTTGAAGTTTCCCAATTGGTGTGTTCTTCGTTCCCGACACACACATGTATTTAACAAATTATTTCAGTTGTCACAAGTTCCAACCTCATACTTTGGGGGGCATTCTGTTAGACATTGTTTTTTTCACTCTGGTGATGACTTGACAAGTATGTGATCAGGCTCTCAAAATGATCTTTTGCCTGAGAAGAGTAACTTCTTTCCTCCTCTGCAAACCCTTTTTTTAGAAGGATTTCATGGGTTGCCTACGTAGTACAGTGCGGAAATCAATGATTTACGCAGGCTTCTATATAGATGGCCCACGGGATTTCCATGGGCTTCTATATAATTAAGGTGCGGAGGCATTTCAAAGCCAAAAGAGGAAAGAGGTTCAAGAAACTTCTGGAAGGGGAATCTTCTGGAATGTGAGGTGGCGTCTATATGGTTACGATCTTACTGACTTTTCTGATCTGATGGGATCATCCTCATCCATTTAACCACTTCAGATTCTCCTATATAATGATAGGATTCTCATGGAAAAGGTTAAGCATAGTGAAGCACAGTTGAGAAAAGGATTGTTGGAAAAATAGGCTGGAAATTTTGTGGAGAATATTATCTCAGTTGATGCTTGTGGTCTAAATTTTTCCATCAATATTTTGAAGATCATCTTCATGCAAATTTCGGAGCAAGTATATGTGTGTATCAGAACGAAGGACCACCAAAAGGGAACTTGTGACATCAAGGCATTACGGTTGTATCTTCCACTTTTAATCAATATAATACAGTGGCATGTTTCTTTCCCATAAAATCATTCTCATTTTATTACATGACTCCTTGATCACATGTCTAAGTTTTCATTGAATCTATCATAGTTTCTTTCACTTTGGTTGGTTTGCGTTTCTACAGATTTGGTTTCACAAGAGCACTGAAGCGAAGAGGGAACAACAAAGATACAAGGAAGCGATCTCAAATGTAAGTCATCAATTCCTTGTTTGAAAGTTATATCAATGATTGTAACTTAGGGAAAGCGCCATACCTTATCATGTTTTGTTCTAGATCTAGGTAGATCTAGGGAAATTAGTTTATGTCCACATTTATCGATTTATCCAATAACAAAATTGGTGACTCCACTAGGGATACGACTTGATTGTGTTTTTTCGTAGGACATTTTTTTTTAGCCTCTTCTTCTTGTCTGAGTTCAGTCTCTGAGTCTGTGGGAGATCCATTCAGAATCTCTGAGTTTGAAAATTCACTGAAATTCTTTACCTTCTTCTCAATTTTTCTTGATTTGCAGATGTTTCTGCACTGTACCCCATACCTAGCCCGCGGAAACCTTCAATTTCTGCACCCTAGTTATTTTCTTTAGTGCGTAATTTCTGCACCCTACCCATTTTTGGCCTGCGCAAACTCTGTATTTCCACACTGTAATGTAATGCTATCCTGCGGCGATGCCTGTGAAAATTTTTGAGAAGGGTTTTAACCTCTGTTGATGCCCAATTTTTCTTTAGTGAACTGGGGGGATCTTTATTAACTAGTATTTGATTGTTTTTCTTATGCTTGCGCACCGTTGATTGGTTTTTGGAGATCGAACACCTCTCTTAGTCATCTTTTCAGTTTTTGTTTTTGAATTTTTATCAACAAGGATATAATCTCTGATCCCACATCTGAGTGCTTGATTGATTGAAAGTCTGTTGATTGGATTTACAAGTTGTGGATTGATTACGTTTTCTGGATTTCTTGTTGACTGGAAAGATATTTGTTCATTTACATTTGACAAAACACTTTCTTGTCATTTTTACTTTTATCTTCATTGAAAGTTTTATTTGGATACTTGTTGAGTGTATCAATTTTCATTGATGGCTTATCTTTTCTTCATTACACCCTCGATGTGGTTTTAGAAAAGAAGAATTTAACATCACTGATTCTATTAGGTAATCAGTCATTAAAAAGTTTTGTATTCATTTTTTTTTTTAGAAGGGCAAATTGAAAAGTTTCATTGTTTATGGTTGTTTTCTACTGAGTTCATTCAAAGAAAAAGAAAGTCTATTTTGTAGCAATAGTGTTTCATCAAGATATCTTCTCCCTATTGTAGATAGAGTTCATCAAACAAAGAATTGCTTCATTCATCTCTATTTGCATACTATTGGGTCAAGGTCTCATAAAATATTGGTTTCATTTCCATCTCCTTCTTTTGTAAACAACGACCTATAAAAACACTACGTAATTATAAAATTTACTTAGAAAAATTTATTTTCTAGGACTCTTTTACACCAACATTAGCTAGGCTAGAGCTTTGGAGTATGTTGTGAGACACACTCTCCAAAGCACAAAACACACTGTAGCATCTTGTGATAGGGAGTTTTCAAATCCATTGGCAACATTTTGTCCTGGGAAGCCCTTCTCACACAAGGGTCAAACCTAAGGTTTCATTAAGACTCGCAGAGTTACTCACCCTGCTTTGTTGGTCTTGGTGTAGAGATTGTGCGTATTATGGGGCTCACATACCCATAGTGATGAGTGGAATCCTTTTGATTTGATTTCAGGCTAGATACCATACCTTTGCATGTGGACCGGACTATCGATTGTTTCTCTAGGAATCACTGTTGTTTTTGGTAACTTTAGTAGCCTATCTTCTTAGGGTCTCACACAAGGTGACTGTGGAGGGGCAAATCTTCACAGTACCTAGAATTGACGTTGGCCAAACTCACTCGGGCTCCTTGGAGGGTATACCCATGATTATGTGTGGGATATTGCACCAGGGTGTAAGTTCGTTAAGAAGTTATTCAATGTAAATTTTCCACCCTAGCCCAACCCCTTCTTGTCTTGATTTTATGACGTTGGATTTCATCACCAACTAGTGACTTCAAAATAAGAAGGTTTTGTTTTCTTAGTTTGATTCCTATATTTTATTAGTGAGTTTTGTTTTGTTTCTATAGTTGGCCATAGATTTTTTCCATAGAATCTTTGGTTTCGCCAACATTGATCCTCCACGCCGTTCACGTAGAATGCAAGGCTTACCCCCGGAATATCTGAAAGGTTCTCAACCCTTGCCTACCAATTCACTGGAGGGATCTCCTCAACAGAGAGAGGTCCAAGACAACATACCTTCACAACCAGAAAGAACTGATTCTTTGAAACAATTCATAATTGTTTATGAGTCTCTAGAGGCTTTCCGTATACCTCCTAGATACAAGAGACGTATTCTTCACTTTAATTCCTTCGAAGAACTTGTTGTTGAAACTTATGGAATACCAACTAGCCCTGAAAACGAGAATCCTTTTTGGACTACTGACATATTTAGAAGCCCAACTCATACTGGGAGAGACCCTCACGGCTCAGAGGCAGGTGTTGATATACCTGCCATACCTGAACTGCCTGAAACATCTACTACCTTTATGATACCGCTAGATCATTGTTCTAGTACAACTGCCTATCTTTTTGTCGATTCAGACACCCAGTCAGCTGGTCTGAGTACATACATTTCTCTTTAGATGGCCCATTCCACAATGGTCCCACACGCTACAACTATTCCCACAGGGAATACGTTACCTATCCAATCCCCTATTGGCACACCACTTTCGTCTAGACCTATCCCTTCACTCCCTCCTGGGTACACTTATTTGAATACTTCTATCCCTATTCCTTCCTAGGTTCCATCCAGAGCCTCTGGAGTTTTTACTCCTATTGGGTTCAATGTTGCTTCTAGTTTCATTCTGACACCTTCCCAGGTCCTCTCCAGAGGGTCTTATCCACCCTTTATCTGAGGATCTGGCCCAAGTGGCTCCAACTCCATTGGAGGATCTGGCCCAAGTGGCTCCAACTCCATCGGAGGTAACTACATCTGAATCTGCCAGGACCTTCACCTTATGCACAGACTTCTTATGGTCCTACTCATATATCGACAGGACTTCCTCCCCAAATTCACCAATACCCTCATGTGAATAGACAGTTTCCCTTCTTAGCCACTTTGGATCTACCTGATTTGTCTAGAATCTTGAATGATCATATCCTGCATTCTCCCCATTCGCATGCTATACCGACAAAGTTACCATCCGATATTCCTAAATTTGATGGTAAATCGGGAGAGGATCCAAACAACCATGTCATGACCTTTCACCTTTGGTGTTCGTCCAACTCTTTGATGGATGACTCCATTCGGTTACGACTCTTCCAACGAACTCTCACAAGTTTGGTTGCAAAGTGGTATATCGAGTTACCACGAGGCTTCTTCACTGAATTTCATACCCTCGCCATGGATTTCCACACTCATTAGCAACTACCCATCCGTTATGAAATAAGAACCGATATTTTGAGGTCCTTCAATCAAAATTCGACCACCCATATTTCTAATCACATCCATGAGTGGAGAAGAAGACAACGTTTGATTAAACTCAAACTTCTCGATCAAATATTGGCTGAATGGATCACCAAATCATTCATGAATGAAATCTCTCTTGATATTTCCATTGGTGGTGTTGTCACCGAAGAACAAGCGATCAGTCATGCTCAGTATCTTGATCTCGTTTATTTGCAAATAGACACTCTTTACGACTTACTGCCTGACGCTCCTTTTCCTTCTACCATAGCTACCTCAACCACCCCCGTAACTTCTCATGTTGATGACAGTGTGATTGGAACTTTCCATGCTGATTCGAAGTCCACGTCGACCACTCACACAAATCCCAATACTACTGCTTCTAATGTCCACAATGCTACATCTCCCACTCCTTCCACCGGCAAAACTTATGAGGTGAACTCAGTTCAATCTACCCCCACCGAAAAAAACAAATTCAAGAAAGGAAAGGGTAGGAATAAGGAGGATAAAAATAATCAACAATCTGACAAAACCAAAATGAAACCTGTTGAAGATAAGGATAAGCGTAAACCGAGTTATCCTTGCCTTATCTGCGTTGATGATCACTACACGAAAGAGTGTCCAAGACGTGTTGAGGTCACTAAGTTCCTTCAAGGGACCCTGAAACCTCCCACACCTGTCGTTTTTTGATAACCTTTCCCTTCTCAACAGTAGGCCCAACTGGTCATCCATGACCAAGCCTCTCCCTCTACGACTTCCTATGTCCTCATGTGTACAGGTGGTTAAAAAAAGAATGATATTTCCATCACCACTCAAGCCAGAGATTATTCTCCCTCAAAGGATAACGTTGATGATATACCACCTTCATTGGTACAACCGACTCTCTTAACTTCACCTCCCAACGGTCCTCTTCATCTCCAACAACTGAGCCTCAATATATTCCTCCTCCCTCTTCCAAAGGGCATTGTTCGAAATTTTTCCTTAAATACTCATGTGCATGATGCTCAAAACTATAGTATTATGGAATATCTTTCGCAAGCACCATCCGCGATGTCATCTCACGAAGTCCTTCAAATTTTCCATGCACAACGGAAGGCTATGTTAAATCCTATAGGTGGAATCTATCCTACGGATACAAATTTAATAATCTTTGACTTTGAAGATCACGTTCCAAGGCTACCCCCTCAGTTAGAATTTCAAATATAGGTCATTGTCGTAGACAAGAACATCTTTAGAACCTTCATCGATGAGGGTGCCTTGACGTGTGTCATGTCAATCACTTGTTGGAAATCCATTGGCTCTCCTCCTCTTACAGAATCACACAACCCTCTAAAGGCCTTCAATGGCTCTGGATTTAAACACTATGGTGTACTTCCCTCATTGCCTATCATGTTAGAAGGAAAATTGGTCAGCGTTGAAGTTGAATTCTTTGATGCACCTCTTGATTACAATATTTTACTTGGTCGTAGCTGGATTTATTCCATGCGTGCAATTGTGTCCACACTTTTTCGCATGTTACGTTTCTCACACCAAGGAAAGGTGGTTATTGTTGAACAACTGGCCTTCTTTAACTCTGATTCTCATACTAGAAACGTACCTTTAATTTCGAAGACACCTCCCAGGTATGAGAATGTTGGTGTGGGACTTCTTAAAAATTCTACTTTAATGGGTACATTACCGATCCCACCACCCGACATTCCACCTCCTTTTGTCACCTCAATCAACATGATTTCTACCTCTATTTGCAAAACCCATGCATCTCCTGACCTATGGATAGTACCCAACCCTGGTGATTATCTTCACTATGGTGAACAAATGTTTGAGTCCGGTTGAATCTACTTATCAAGCCATTCAATCGACCACTCCTTCCACCCCCTTTGTTGGTGATTCTTCTCCTTGTTATCACTCCAAGAAGCTCTTTGAGGTTGTAGGTCAAAGATGCTTGGTAACTTGAAGAAAAAAAAAAAAAAATTATGTATGTGTGGATCAGTGGGATAACTTGATTACAGTATGGCATTTAGACAGTAAAATAAAAATCAAATAAACCAGTGCTCTCAAGGATTGATGATCAGATGATAGCTTTAAATGGGTGAGAAAACAATGTTTATAAACCAAATACAAAGTGTAGGGTTTAATAAACAATGATAAGCAAATTAATATCAAGTTATGATCTAACCAATGAGATAACCATCATTCTGTAACTAAAACAACTTAATAGAAAGTATAGAAGGAAAATGAGAATCTGACAACAATAGAGAAAGAAAACTATGATATGTATTATCATAGTAAAAGTCTGTTTACAACATAATATAGTCCTCTATCCAGAATCGAACCCCCATTCCTCTTACATATATGAGATTAAATAATCTTTACAAATTATTTTCAAGATCCTCCAAAGATGGATCTGAAAACTTCTTTTCTTATCTCACATTCGAAATTGTGAGGTAGCTGGAAAAAACAGAAATTTCTGGGAAAATGTTGCTCCAAGATTCCCCTATATCCTCCAAATCACAAAATATATAGGAAACCTGAGAGATTTTATTGAATATCCACCCGTTATTATGAAAAACCTCCTTCAGTTTCTAAAAATAGTATTTCAACTCATCAGAATGTGTCCTTAAAGACAATGACTAAAATAGGAAAAACAAAGTATTTAATTTCTGGAAATATGGTTCTCAAAGATTGACCTATATTTCATGAGTCACAATATATATTAGAAAATAGAGATAGGTTATTGAATATCCACCCTTTATTATGAAAAACCTCCTTAAGTTTCTAAAAATAATATTCTAGATGATCATAATCTATCTCCCAAGTAGGTGACTAAACCAGGAAAATCCAGATTTCCAAATCTAGTCATATTCCTACATTTTAGGATTTGATCTCTAGAATGTTTCCATTGATAAAATGAAGTGCCACCTACACTCATGGATGATATTTGATAATATATATGATTATTCATCATCATCTTCTCCTTAATAAATTCACCAAGTCGAATTTGACCTTTTTACCAAAATAATACATTTTGGAAAATTTCTGAAAATGATGCCTCATCTTATGGGGAACTTTTGACTGCCTTCCCAAGATATAAATCAATATATTAAAGTACCATTTTAAATATTAGGATGTCTAGTTGTCAATCAACTATTTGAGTGTGTAAAATGGACTCTCCACGACTCAGAAAATTGATTTTTCCCAAGGCTATTTATCAACTGAAAAACCTGCACTTTCACCAGCTCACTACACTGTGAAAAAGTCATTTAGCCGGTGAAAGATAAAATTTTCTTTTTGGTATATTTTGAGATGCCACATCATTTTTTCATTGGATAATAGGATTTAAATCCGGTCTTATATACTTTAAAACTTAAAGACTTATAAATAAATCTTTACCTTATTATCATCTTATGATATGATATCAAAAAAAACATTCAGAATGAATTATTTGATTGCTAACACTTCTGATCCCTTTCACGTCATTTTTCCTACGAAAAATATGATTATGTCAGTTATGTCCATGGAAGATACCCCATGGGATGATAGGCATCATCGTTCCATTCTCTTCCTGGAACAACACAACATAGAGAGTTACCAACGGATCTCGACCCCATCGACCTTTGTTGTCATTTCCTCTATTCCCGAGTCAGCTCAGGACAATTACATGAAGGGAACTCGAGTAACATTTCACCCACCATCCCCCTCGACATATCCATTAAACCTGGAATTGTCGAAAATGTTCACATTAGAGATTCATGTTCCACTGATGAGCTTGTCACTTATAAATCCCTCTTCCAAGCATTTTGTGGCGTCTTTGCATGAATCTATGGAGAAATTCTAGGTATTGATCCTGACATTGTTATTCCCGAGATCAAGACTTACCCAGACGCTAAACCCGTCTGGTAGATACTTCATCTGATCCACCCTCACAAAGTAGCTTCTATCAAGCTTGAAGTCGAAAAACTTTATAAAGATGGATTTATTTATCCAGTGGCTTTAAATGATTGGGTATCCAATCTAGTTCCCATTAACAAGAAACAAGGAACGATCTATGTCTATATTGATTATAGGGATATCAACAAAGCTTGTCCTAAAGATAACTTTCCTACCCCCTTCGTTGACCAAATCGTCGATGATTGTGCCGGAAGTGAAATCTTCTCCTTGATGGATGGTTTCTCTGGATATAATCAAATCAATATCTTACCAACAGATCAATACAAAACCACCTTTATTTGTCCTTGGGGAACTTTTTCCTACCGAAAACTACCCTTTGGTTTAAAGAACATCGATGCGACCTTTCAATGTTCTATTTCCTATGCCTTTCACGATATCAAGCACATTGTACAACCTTATATCGATGACCTGTCAATGCATTCCATGCATCATAGTGACCATCCAGCACATCTCCGAGCAATTTTCCTTTGTTGTTGGCTCTATTGCATACGCTTAAACCCGCACAAATGTGCTTTTTGCATAGAATCTGGCCAACTTCTGAGCTTTATTGTGTCACGTCAGGGGATCAGGGTAGATCCTTTGAAGGTTGAGGTGATCCTGAACCTCCCTCCTCCTTCCTCACTATGCCAACTTCAGAGTTTGCAAGGGAAGGAAAACATTTTACATCATTTCATCCCAAACTATGCGGAATTAACAATTGGATTTACTCGACTACTAAAGAAAAGGTCTGTGTTCGTATGGGACACCACCTCCAAAAAAGACTTTGAAGCTTTGAAATTGACTTTTGTTGGATTACTGAGAGGGGGGGTGAATAAGTAATAAATCAACTTAATCCCTTTTAACCATATAATCCAAGTGTTATATCAATGAAGCATTATCATACAATAACTGCAGATTAAATAAGCAATGAACAAATGAACAATCATACACATACACAGTACACCAATGTTTTACATGGAAACCCAAATCGAGAGAAA